>PVJS01009246.1:0-50895 GCA_004027185.1 Glis glis
GAGAGAGAGAGAGAGAGAGAGAGAGAGAGCTGAGGCTGGCCGCAAACCCGGATCCTCCGGTCTCCGCCTCCCAAAGTACTGGGATTACAAGCGTGCGCCACCACGCCCGGCCCAAGCCAACTTTTAAATATATATCCTTCAAATTTAATAATTGAAAGCAAGTACTGTTTTTGCTTGGTTAGTTTGGGTTTAAAACTCTGAAAACATCTTAATGTGTGGAGTTGTTGTTGGTTTGTTTGCTTGGGTTTTTTAAAAAGCACTTCCTTGGCCAGGCATGGTGGCGCACGCTTGTAATCCCAGTACTTGGGAGGCGGAGACCGGAGGATCCGGGTTCACGGCCAGCCTCAGCTACTTAGTGAGGCCCTCTGCAACTTGGTGAGGCCCGGTTTCAATAAAGGATAAAAAATAGGGCTGGGGGTGTAGCTCGGAGGTAGAATGCCCCTGGGTTCAATCCCCGGTACTGCAAAAAAAAAAAAAAGAGCACTTCCTTCACCAAAGGCAGGTGTGCAGTGGCAGGGAGACCATGCTGTCTCATTTGCGCTTTCATATCTGCCAGGTAGAGATGCCAACCATACCTGAATCAGGGTTTTATTATTAGAAGTGCATAGTAATAGCAAGAGTTTCACACATGTTAAAAAAAAAAAAGCCGGGCGTGGTGGTGCACGCTTGTAATCCCAGTACTTGGGAGGCTGAGACCGGAGGATCCGGGTTCGCGACCAGCCTCAGCTACTTAGTGAGGCCCTCCGCAACTTCGTGAGACCTGGTTTCAAAATAAAGGATAAAAAATAGGGCCAGGGGTGTAGCTCGGAGGTAGAATGCCCCTGGGTTCAATCCCCGGTACAGCAAAAAATAAATAAATACATAAAACAAAAAAAAAATCAAAATCATGTAACACACACACACAAACGCATACACCCCCAAGCTCTTTTCCTTACTGTTTAATTTTTTTAATTTTTATTTATTTATTTATTTATTTTTGTGTTACCGGGGATTGAACCCAGGGGCATTCTACCTCCGAGCTATACCCCCGGCCCTATTTTTTATCCTTTATTTTGAAACCCGGTCTCACGAAGTTGCGGAGGGCCTCACTAAGTAGCTGAGGCTGGCTGCGAACCTGGATCCTCCAGTCTCCGCCTCCCAAATAGTGGGATTACAAGCGTGCGCCAACACGCCGGGCTCCCCTTACTGTTTTAGAGATGGCTTGTTGTCTCTGTATGTATTAGCATTTTTATTTTCTACAAGTAGAAAAGTTAGGCTCAGTGGATTAAACCAAAAAAGACAGCTGGTCATAAAGTAGTTAGGATTTTTTTTTCATGCCTAATTAATAGATGAAACCAAGGGCTATATTTCAGTGACCAGTAACTTTGTTACTGTGTTTTCAGGAATTCTGGGAACCTCTGTATAAAAAATGATGTCCTCTCGCCATCAGTTCATCTTTTACCCTTTCTCTTTTATTAATTCCCAGCATCCTAGTTACACTGTATTTATAATAGTTGACTGTGGTACTCATCTCAGTGAACATCTGTCAACCCACTGGTGGCCAGTGCCCCATGGTTAGGATGGAGATATATAGAGAGAGAGAATTGAGAATTAGCCTGTGAAAGACCTAGACAAAGAAGGGGCTGAGATCCTTGTTACAGATATGAAAAACAATGGCATATAAGTGTGTGTGTGTGTGTGTGTGTGTGTGTATACACACATGCTTAAGTGGCACCTATTTTACTCTTTTATTTTAGAAGATTAAACTGTCTCAGTAAATATGAATGACATTGATAGAATGGCTGTGGGATCCAATGTGTAACAACAGCTCCTTTGTTCTGTTAACCTGTGAAGTTCATTCTTTGTCCAAGACTATAACCATTCCTCGAGGAGCACCCGAGCTCCTGCCACCCCAGAGCATGTCTGTGACCTCACACCCACACACAAGGAGAGCCCAGCCCACGGTCAATCATCGTTTCTGTCACCATCACAGACCACTCCTGGCCACTGACCAGTCACTGTGCTATGTTCCTTCAGAGACATTTTAAATTTAATCCCGTGCGATCATCAATAATGTCGATGCTATTATTCCCATTTTACTAATGGGAAAATGAAGTATAACAAGGTTTAGTAATATGCTTAAGAAGCCTGTGGTTGCAGGAGCTAGGATTTCAACCCAGATCTGCCCCACTCCAAAGCCACCTTCTGCTTCACCATCTTCTCACCTTCAAAGGAAGATTTATGGCATTAAGCAGTGGCAAAAACAGCAAACTCCAACTCACACACAGACGGAGGCATCAATAAGGCCTAAAGAAAGCCATGATTCCCAGTGAAGCCATTGGTGTGCCAACAAAAAACGTGCACACAGGCATTGTATTAACATCTCCCCGCTGGAGCTTCTAATACAGCGCTGCGATGTATTCATTGCAAGGTGCCATTAGGGCTGGGCTCACTTCAAGTGCTACCAATTCATGGGCAGATTAGAGGGCACATTAATAACGTAGTTAATATGAAGTGTTTAGAGCCTCCACGTCGGTGACAAATACGACTCAGCCAAATTTCCTGACCACTGAGGCCGCGGAGGAACAATTTGGTAGATTTCATCAACAGTTCTAATTATGTTCCTGTCAAGTTGAGAACGAAGTAATCCATAACTGGGGGGTGCTCCGAGACAGTGGCACAGAAGAGTAATTTATGCCCAAGACACAGGGTCCTTTCTGTAGTTAGTGTGAACAACGCTTGACTAACAAGTGGGTTCAAAAAGGAATTTATTAGGGAAAACGCAGGTCTCCGGGTTGGAGAGGCTTGTCAGGGGCAAAGCTTATGAGGAGTTATGAGGTAATGACTTCTAGAAAGTCTTGTTTATACAGACATCTGGAGTTCAGGGCTGTCGGCGGCCTGGGAAACTGCAGGCTGTGAGATGTAGGATCTCGGCCCCAGCCTCTCGCAGACTGGTTTTTTTTTTTTTTCCCTGACTGCTAGATTTGAGTGATATCTCTTGAGAGGATTTGTGGGCAGACTTTTAAGTGTGACAGGAGGGATGCTCAAGCAAGTGAGCCAATGAGGAGGCAACTTAGGAAATAGATTTTTTAAAAATAACAATTCAATCCTCAGATTGCACTATCATCCCAGGTACAAGGATATTGTTAGAAGGGAGGGGAGGGGGAGGACACTTTTAAGAAGCTATAAATAATGTGCTAATGGGATGTGCAAAGGAATTGTTAGGAATGGTAAACTGAAATGTCACAATAGTCCAAACCCTGTGCATGCCCCCACCCCCTCCAGCCGAACTGTGAGACTGAGCTGGGAAAGAGCCAGGGAGGAGAGGAAGAAAGGGAGGAAGGAGGGGAGGTTGGGGGATGGAACAAATGATGTGGTTTCAAATGATTTTCCACGGTGGTCTATATTGGGACACAGCTCTGGTTCTCTCCAGCAGGGTAATTTAATACATGGCATTCTTATTAAATATTTCAAAGGGGGGAGGGGAACAGGGAGGAGGAGTTATGTGTCTGATGCATCTTTTGTAAAGAGTTAAAACTGGCAACATTAACAGCGGCTTGGTTATTATTACCGATCAGTTGTTAATTAAAATAAAATGAAGCTTCTTAAACTTCAACACCTTATTGCAAATTATGCAAAACACACAACTAATTGCATTATTAGCAAAAATTACATTTAAAAATAGCTTCATACAAAAGAACTAAAATTATCTAATCTAAACTTGCTTTTGCCAAATGAAGCCTGAGGAGACAGAGTTCTGGGGAAAACACGGGTTTTTTGTGGCTCTCATTCAACAGAAAGAGTATACGTGCTTAAGTGTTAATATTGCTTAAGTGTTAATATTAATAGAAAAAGTAAATAAATCTGATATCATTTAAGGGAAACTATTAGATAACAAATTTAGACAATTCTCACCCGGTACAACATGATATGCATTTGGAAGTAATCAATTCTTAATCAGCTACAAATAATTTTCCAGGCAATGACATGAGGAAAACCAGAGTTTATTATTACTAAAGTCATCTTTGGTCTTTAAGTAAAGGGCCTGGTTAGAGACGGCGTGGAAATAAGCCTTGAGAATGATAAGATGTTCGCAATTCACTGGCCACTTACTTGCACATACGCACTTACCATATGTTTAAACAGAAGATTATTACCCATTGTTCTTTCTCCCAAGTTGCTTCTATACTTCACCTGCCTGTGTGTATAAATGATTCTGTGTGCTTATTTTACTGCACAGGTGGCCACACACTAAGGCCAAGCAAGATGGTGCATTAGACTCTAAGTGAGCACCATACAATTGCTTGTTTGACATCATTTGTGCACTTAACACTATTTTGTTCGATTTTATCTTCACCTCACCTCCTTATTTTTAAGACCACCATTATATCTACTCAGGAAAAGCAGCTATTTTAGCAAAACGTAAAACATATGGACAAAAGGACAACTATTCTACAGATTTCAGGGAATTCCTTGCTCAATGCTGGCTGAAGCTGCTAAGCTGAATGGAAAGTTCCTTTTGACTATTAGTTTTGGCCAAGTTTCTCCTGTAGTGGAGAACACTAGCGTTACTCTCCTAATCCAGGAGACAGAGAGAGAGAGAGAGAGAGAGAGAGAGAATCTACGGAAACACAAGTTATCTATGGAAATGTCATCCTGGTTTGGGGTCATGTTATATAGGTTTTTATATAAACAGCCATGGCCTGAGGAGCATCGTGCACCTGACGACTCTGGAAATGAAAGCCTGCAAGCTCATTTGGCAAAATGATCATTTTAGCTAACAGAGTCAACTGGCCCATCTAATGGAGCACCCCAACATGCCAAAGTTGGGGAGAAGACAAGGGTACCTCATTTTAGAATTCAGTCACTGCCATTATCCTTCCAATTTAACTGAACTTAATTTTCCTGAAGAACACCCACCTAATTTAGGGGAGCAACTGCAGCACTGAATATTTTTTTTTGGTACTGGGGATTCAATCCAGGGACATTCTACCTCTGAGCTACACCCAGCCCTTTTTATGTTGAAATAGTGTCTAAGTTGCTGAGGTTGGCCTTGAACCTGAAATTCTCCTGTCTCAGCTTCTCATGTCTATCCTGAAATTACAGGCATGCCCCACCACACCAGGCTAGCACTGAACAACTGAAAGTCAAAGATGCATTAATTCTTGAAGTCTGAGCAGGGTCAGCATGTTCACGACTCGTCACCACTTTGCCCTAAAGTCCCAGAACTGGTCAGCCTAAACCTTTTCACTCAGCTCATGTGAAGCCCTGCACATTGTAATTGCTCAAAAAAAAAAAAAAACCTACCATTGGACTGACCTTTTGCAGGGGAAAACTGTATATTTTATTAAAAGAAAACTTAAATGTTACACTTCAAATTTTATAATAGAAGTATTCAATCACACAGTATTTTAAAAATGTGTAATTTAAAATTAACACATAAGTTGAGAAAACCTATTTGGTCATAAGAATCCAGTCCTAAAATCCATACTATTTGATAGCCAGTTCCAAGGCTGTATGTATTATACTAACCTTAGCTACAATTTCTGAGGCTGCTTATGTGTTCTAATAATAATTACAAGGTATCTGTTCATAGAGCTGCAGGCCTTATGGTATGTTAATGCTTTATTGCTTATGGGTAGTTTGGTCAGTCTTCAAAATCTAGACTCATCTTTCCTGTGAAAAAATTAGTGCACAAAATTAGCCAACGGTACTCTCATTCATGGCTCCGTTTTTTTACTCCTCTTTTAAAGGAGGAGCCAGAGCCAGGCGTGGTGGCGCAGCTTGTAATCCTAGTACTTGGGATGCTGAGACAGGAGGATCACAGGTTCGAGGACAGCCTCAGCAATTTACTGAGGCTTTCAGCAACCTAGTAAGACCCTGTTTCTAAATAAGAAATAAAATCGGTCTGGGGGTGCAGCTTGGAGGTAGAATGCATCTGGGTTCAATTCCGAGTACCACCAAAAAATAATAAAATAAAGGAGGAACCAGTAGACACTGCTTATGGCTAAATTCAGGGGAGAGAAAGATCGTCTGTCTAAACCAAGGTGGTTAATCCAATTACCAAATTTCTCTCAGCTCAGCTGTCCCCAAGCTACTGTGTATCCCTGTTCATCTAAGAAGCATTCTTCTGAGACTTTGCTGGGGACAACCTGCCGGCTCTGTGTGGCCCACACACAGCTGTATAGAACAAGCATGTGGCGACAAAGCAGTCTGGGTAGCACATATGCTGAGGCTGGCTTGAGGAGGCCCCATCTGTCATGTCATGGGGTTATTCCCTATGCAGAGTGGGTGAGTGTGCGTTGGACGTCAGAGCTATGGTGACACCAGGAGTCTCTGGCTCCTCATTTGCAGAATAAACATGGAGACAGCATTACCCAGCTAACTGCCCTGCAGTAAGGATGAAATAAAACATTATAACCCATCCACACATTTTGCAAGCTATGAAGCTAGATGAAGAAGAGGCAGGGCCGAAGGTGACTTGGAATTATTTTAGTGTGGATGCTGGAAAGGGTGGGCCATTAACAAAATCGTAGCCAGGAAGTAGTAACTTGGAAAAGAAGGTAAGAAAAACCTTTGGAAAATGGGAATGTTGGGCTTCCAGCTGCATGTACAGGTGGCTTCGACCAGCATTTGAAGTCTTGTTGTAAATTCAAAGAGAGGTCAAGACGAGAATGTACTACTGGAGCAGTGTACACAGACACAAGCTCTGAGGCTCTACGTACGGGAGAATGACAACAACGGACACTGGCAATGAGGAAACAAACATTGTCTAAGGAAAGGGGAAGTTCAGGCATGAACAGAGTCATGACAGCTGAAACAAGAGAGAAAGAGGAGAGGGTGATCCGTGAGTGCGAAGCTACAGTTAAGAGGAAAAGTTCGGGGTGCTATTGCACAGTAGGGGAGTACAGGTAACGATAATCTACTGTGTGCTTCACAAACTAGAGAAAAGGATTTTTTTTTTTGAAGTACTGGGGATTGAACCCAGGGGCTTTCTACCTCCAAGCTACACCCCCGGCCCTATTTTTTATACTTTATTTTGAAACTGGGTCTCACTAAGTTGCAGAGGGCCTCACTAAGTAGCTGAGGCTGGCCGCGAACCCGGATCCTCCTGTCTCAGCCTCCCAAGTACTGGGATTACAAGCGTGCACCACCACACCTGGCTCTAGAGAAAAGGATTTTGAATGTTTTTACCATAAGGAAATGATAAATGTCTGAGGAGACAAGTATGTTTAACTTGATTTGAACACTGCGCGATGTAAACATGTGCTGCAACATCACATGGGGCCCATAGATAAGTACAATTCTTATGGTCTTAAGAGTCAGTTAAAAATTTAATAAAATAAACTGGGCTTGGTGGTGCATACCTGTAATCCCAGTACTTGGGAGGCTGAAACAGGAGGATCACAGGTTTGAGGTCAGCCTCACCAACTTAGCTAGACCCTCAGCTACTTAGCAAGACCCCGTTTCAAAATAAAAATAAAAAAATAGGGCTGGGGGTATGGCTCAGAGGTTACAATGCCCCTGTGTTCAATCCCCAGTACAACACACACACACACACACACACACACACACACACACACACAAATTTGTGTGATACCAGGGATTGAATCCAGAGGCATTCTACCTCTGAGCTACACCCCAGACCTATTTTATTTTTTACTTTGCTCAGGGCCTCACTAAGTTGCTGAGGCTGGCCTTGAACCTGTGATCCTCCTGTCTCAGCCTCCATACCAAGTACTGGGATTACACACACGTGCCACCACCCCAGGCTAGAATTTTTTTTTTTTTTTTAAGTAAGGAAACTGCTTTTAAATACAGCAGGAAAGATTTGGAGATGGGAAGGTCAGTGGTGACCTCAGAGGCGCCACCACACCATAAGGGGTTAAGGAGTGCCTCATGATGGCTAGGTAGAGTTTAGGTCCAGGAAACATTTTTATGAGAAAATTGATGGTGAAGGAATGAGAGAAGCAAGGAAGACCGCTCTCTGCGCAGTTATCAAAACATGGGGAAGGCTTTGCTTGCTTGTTCACTTGGTTTTTGGAATTACAGGAATTCTGCATGTAAATAAATGGAAGGGCTAACTGGTAAAGTTGCATCTTAGAGAACATCAAAGGGTCTGGTCAGCCCGGCATGGTGGCGCACACCTGTAATCCCGGTACTTGGGAAGCTGAGACAGGAGGATCGCAGGTTCGTGGCCAGCCTCAGCAACATAATGAGGCTCTCTGCAACTTAGTGAGATCCTGTTTCCAAATAAAAAATAAAATAGGTCTCGGGGTGTAGCCCAGACATAGAATGCCCCTGGGTTCAATCCCCAGTACCACATTAATTAATTAATTAATTAATTAATTAAATGGTCTGGTCAGATGGGGAAGGGAGATGCCTTTCATGTGAGGTGGGAGAGAAGAGAAGATGGCGAAGCTCTGCTGAACTTGACAACAGATAAGAATAGCACAGTGAAGTATGTGACAATTTCTAGTCTCTTCAAAGAATTCCAAGCTATCAGTCATGGGAGCCATGTGCAACAGCAAAGCAAGCCTAGACAAAACATAAGGCTGTAAAGCCGGGCGTGGTGGCGCACGCTTGTAATCCTAGTACTTTGGGGGGCGGAGACCAGAGGATCCGGGTTCGCGGCCAGCCTCAGCTCTCTTGTTCTCTCTCTCCCCGTCTCTCTCTCTCCTTAGGCCTCTGCAACTTTGTGAGACACGGTTTCAAAATAAAATATAAAAAAATAGGGCCGGGGGCGTAACGCGGAGGTAGAACGCCCCTGCATTCAATCCCTGGTACCGCAAAAAAAAAAAAAAAAAAAATATATATATATATATATAAGGCTGTAATATTTGTACTACAGTGTTTAATGAGGGGACTCACTAACCTGATTCATTTATTTTTTTATGTCTTGCAAACAAAACTTTGATTTATTGAAGCTTTTTTTCTGCTTTTTAATCCCATTGTTCTGGAACTGTGTGGACCTAGCTCGATAGAATCACACTGTCTCAAAAAGCAGTGTTTTGTTTTTTAAAGTATATGCTTAATTATATATTTACCTCTCAAGCAAGTGGAATGTTTTTGGAGCTCTAGGCCCTGCTAAGCCAAGGTAAGGGAAGCAGCCAACCCTGGTATTTTAACAAATCTCTGGGATGATAAGTAGGAAACATATTTGCTACCATTGCCCTGATATACAAACCTAGAAAAAATAATAAAGTTAACTGGTAGATTTGGGAGAGAGCAAAGACCCAACTCAGACACACTGACAGCAAAATTGTAGAAATGACAAAAAGACTTTTCCAGTCCTCAAGTTAGTTGCCTTTTTTGATTCTACCTGCAAGTTTCACGTGGTACAGATCAGTTCTGTTAATCTCCAATGAACGAATCTCAAGACACTGAGTAAAACGAAGTAAGATAATCAGGTTGTTCCCTCACAGTGAGTTAAAACCCATCAGCAGTAAGTCATTGAATTTAACTGCACTCCTTTTATTATTTTACTTTGCTGTTTTACTGTTTTTATTTCTACAATCTCAGGCCTGGTGAGACTGTAATCTCCTGGTGGGAGCCTGGCTCCAGCACACAGGATGACCAGGGAGGCAGTGGGAAGGCAGGGGATCCCTCTCCTCTTCCCTAGCTGTTGTAAGAAAGGGGCATGGCATGAATGAGTGCTGCGACAGCCACCAGCCATTTCTGATTTTTTCCAAGCAATCATCAATATCAGCGTCAAGTGGAGCCGCAGCTCCACGATGGGTTGGGGCGGCAGAGTGAGCCCAGCATGCAAACGCTGTGGCTTATTTAAAATCCTTGTGCAGCCGAACCAAACACGACAAGACAGTGGCAAAAAGAGAGGCTATTATCCCAAATGAGAGCTGGTGGATGGCTGGAACTGGTTTGAGTGGCAGAGACAAAAGAGGGAAAGAAGAGAAATAACTGAGAATGATAAGCTCAGATAAAACAGGGTGCTATACCATATACATGTGTACCCACACAACGACAACACATACACACACACACACACACACACACACACTCAGGAGAAAAACAAATATTTCCAAGCTTTAATGCAACTAGCTTATGTAAAGAAAGAATGCTAAATGACATGTGATAAAGCATTTGTCCAGTTACAAGATATATTTATTTACTTATTTATTTATTATTTTTATTATTATTTTATGGTATTGGATATTGAATCCAGGGGCATTCTACCTCTGAGCTATACCCCCAGGCCTTTTTATTTTCTGTTTCTGAAACAGGCTCTCACTATGTTGCTGAGGCCAGCCTCAAACCTGCGATCCTCCTGTCTCAACCTCCTAAGTACTGGGATTACAGGCTTGTGCCACTGTGCCTGGCTATTTATTCTTTTTTTATGTAATATTATGTGTAATGTTTACTTACATGTGTTAATTTGGCTAGGCCACAGTACCCAGATGTTTGGTCAAACCCTATTTTAGATGTTTCTGTAAAGGTATTTTTAAGATGAGATTAATATATATACTTTTTAAAATGTTTTAATTTGCAGTGATACTCCCCATCACTCTCTTTTGTTGTTGTTTGGGTTTTTTATTTGTATGTGGTGCTTGGGATCAAACCCGGGGCCTTATGCATGCTAGATAGGCACTCTACCACTGAGCTACATCCCCAGCTTTTAAAGATACATTTAATTTTTCAAAAATGCAACCCTTTCTACCTTGATCCCCCATTTTTGGAATATCAAATCTGTCATTTCAGCCAGGTGTTGTGGTGCATGCCTGTAATCCCAGCCACTCAGAAGGCTGAAGCAGGAGCGCCTCAAGTACAAGGCCAACCTGGGCAAGTTCAGTGAGACTTTGTCTCAAAATAAAAAATAAAAAGGGATAGGGATGATGCTCAGTGGTAGAGGATCCTGGAGTTCAGTCCCCAGTATCGCAAGGAAAAACAAAAATCAAACAAACAAAATGAACCCACAAAAACACCGTGTCATTTCATGCCTAGATGAACGTGTGGATGTCCAATAGTCATTACCATGGGAAAGAGGTTGGGAGTCACTGGTTTAGGAACAGCAAATCCTGGGTTAAACATAAACCAGTGGATTTGTGCCTAGAAACCAAAGATTTCCTCAAGTCACTGGATCATTAAGAAAATCCTTCCTAATGGGTTGGAAAAGATGAGTTCAACCCAGAAGACAACAGGGAGCCAAAGAACAGGCAGCCGGGGTCCTGAGCCATGACTTTGACCCCTACTCCAGCACAATGGCTTCCCAAGTGCAGAATGACCTGCAGGGTCAGCCGGGGAGTTGTCCTTTGTAAGATTAACAGTTTCAAATGAATGAAAGTAATTTTTATTTTCTGTACTGGGGATTGAACCCAAGGGGATTCTACCGCTGAGCTATACCCCCTATTTCATTTTTTATTTTGAAACAGAGTCTCGCTAAGTTGCTGAGAGCCTGGGTAAGTTGCTGAGGCTGACCTGGAACCTGTGATCCTCCTGTCTCAGCCTCCTAAGTACTGGGATTACAGGCGTGTACCACCATGCCTGACTTGAAATTAATTGTATCTCATAATTATGGGTATGGATATCTTACAAAGTAGGTTAAAGGGTCAGCCAGCATTCAGAAGCTTTACACAGGGAAGACTTTTTTCCCCAACAGGGAGAGTAGATTTAGGGTGGCATGTAGCTAAAAGCCCTAAAGTCAGAGGCAGCTGAGAGTCTCTCTATCACGTCTCAGGTGTGGGAGACCACGGCTTCTTTAGTCTGTCTCCCCACATTATCTCTTCACTTGGCCAGCTCTAGTCAAGATGGGAGGAAATACAGACTGAAACCCTGTGTCCCATCGGTATCCAACAGAAGCGGTGCCTTTCTCCTGCCCAGGACTTCATGCTTAGGCAGCACCTGGAAGCAGGTATTAAGCAGGAAAGAGCTTGCTCACTTGCTGTCTACTAAGGTCATAACTTGTCAATATCATCTGGTGAAAATCAGTTCTAATTCTGGCAATGATTGGAAGCTCTAGTGTGGCAACAAGATTTGGTTAAATTTGTTAATCTGTGAAAGTGTCCTTAATACATGAAGATCAACCCACTGACAATTCGTTTTCATACACTTTGTCATTTTCCCCTCAATTTTGATTGGAAACCGGACACTCCTCTGATAATGCAGTGATGAGGGGCACACAGGCTGAGGCCTGTGGTGAATTTTAGAGGATTCCTGGGACTGTCAAAGACTGGCAGCAACTTGCCTAGACAGCGATGACTGCATGACCTTGGGTCTTGGTTTACCACTCCCTAACCAATTAAATTACCCTAAACAAGATCTGCTTAGGTTGAAATCATTGTTAAACGTTCAGATAAATGAGGAGAGAGACCAATAGAATAGTGGAAGGTTGACTGGGGGAAGGGGACAGGGAGGGGAAAAAGGAGAACTGATAAAGGAAACAGTTCAAATAATGCTATGTCCATATATGAAGGTATCACTACCAGTCTCACTAACATGTACTGGGAGGAAGGAGAAGGCAGCAGGGTGGGATCTGGAGGGAAGCACACCAAGTGCTGGGTGCATGTGTTTGTATCAGTTTGAACCTCGCTATAATGTATAATTACAATGCACCAATAAAGTTTATTAGAAAATAGTCATTACCGGTATATCCACAAGAACAATCATTAGAAGAGAACTAGGACTCAAAGGTTGTGTGAGTTTCTTAGTTTTGCTCAATTATTCCATATTGTCTTTTAAAGTAGTTGTGAAGTAGGATAAGAGAAATAAAATATTAGGTAGAAAGGAGATGAATTGGGAAGGAAAGGGAAAATATAGTTTTAAAGTCAAGAAACTTCGTAATCCTTAACTTCACCTTACTGGATCTGCTCTTTCTTAGGCAAGCCCTCAATAGGTCACACTTTTTAATCATAATGGCCTGTCTTCACACCTGGACTTCCTAGGCTGCTTGGCAAACAAAGAATCCCCAAAGGAAGTCTCACCATGTGGAGGCCAGGCATCACCCAGCACCCACCCACCAATGAATGGCAAGAACCTGAGGATTCAAAGAAAGGTGACTGGCCACCCTGTGTCACCCCATCCCTGCCATGGGTCCCTAGCCACCCCTCTTCAGGTCCCCTATAAAAGAGGATTGTAAAGACCCCAAGGGCCTCTCACACTCTTGAGGTGGCCCCCGTTCTCCCTTGAACGTGTGTCCCCACTTTTCCTAAATAAAACCTCTGTCTTTGTCCAAAAGAAAGAAAATAGTCATTACCAAAAATATCCCAAAATTGAATTTGTAGCTCCTCTGTTATAGGTACTATGGATCTTTAAATTAAAATAGGATTTCTAATTTCTGCAGAAAGTTCTAATTTCTGGAGAAAGAGTGAGGTGAGAAAAGAAATGAGGAGGAGGAAGAGGAGGAAAGAGAACGACAAGGAGAGAGACCATGAAAGAGAAAGTGCAAGCACAAGTGTGCACGCATGCTGCACACACTCAGGGCAGACTCCCAGCTCTGGCCTCTCAACAGCATTCTGCCCTTTGTAGGAAGTCTTTGAGCACCGAAATTGACCTGTTTTCAGGGTAAACATCTCACTCTCTACACCAGAGGCTAGCTGTCCGGCCAGCACAGGTTTGCATACTGTCCTTGTCTCAGGGGATTCTACAGGCATTCAATCAGGAAGCAAACTGCAGAGGTACATGAGCGCTGGGCACAGCCAGCTGCCAGCCTCATTTAGGAGGGGACTCTAACACGAAGGAACAAGGTCTAGGAGCATTCTGCAGCCCGCTGGAGAGAGTGGTTAAGAATATAATGCCTCCTTTGGACAGTGGCAGGCCAGGTGCAAACCTGAAAGAAGGAGACAGGGAGCTTATGACAGGCTTCCATTATCACGCCAGAGCCTCCTCATCTCCCTCCAGCCTGTGGGGGAAGACGCAGCTCACAGTTTGGAATAAAAGGCAAAAAGGCAAGTGTCTGGTTCGAATAAAAAACTTTTGGGAAATGTACATGCTCATCCATGTCCAGAAAACCAAGCAAATATCATTTCACTATTGATCAAAGACAAGAAGGAGATATCTGGGCTCAGGAAGGCATAGATGATTTACCAAAACAAACAAACAAAAGAATACTATTTTCCATAATGAGGTCCAGTGTTCATAACTAATTTTTCTTTTTTGTGTGTGGTACTGGGGATTGAACTCAGGGGAATTCAGGTATTCTCTGAGCTACATCCCCAGCCCATTTTTTAAAAAAAATGTTTTGTTAGGAAACAGGGTCTCACTAGGTTGCTGAGAGTCTCACTACATTGCTGAGGCTGTCCCTGAACCTGCAATCCTCCTGTCTCAGCCTCCCAAATATTGGGATTATAGTCGTGCACCACTACGCCCAGCTTAGTTTTTACTTTTCAAAGATAAAGTAACCCTCTAATATAAAATAAATTCTGGCCATTAAGGAAAACAAAATTAATTTCTCTAGAAGTTTCTTACCAGATTGGACAAAGTAAGTCCAGAAGGTATTTTTCTCTACTATTTATGCTGGCAATAAAGATTAAAATGAAATAGTCAACATCCAGAGATCATTTCTTTTTTTTTTTTTTTGCGGTACGGGGGATTGAACCCAGGGGCATTCTACCTCCGCGCTACACCCCCGGCCCTACTTTTTTATACTTTATTTTGAAACCGGGTCTCACAAAGTTGTGGAGGGCCTCACTAGGGAGAGAGAGAGAGAGAGAGAGAGAGAGAGAGAGAGAGAGAGCTGAGGCTGGCTGCGAACCCGGATCCTCCGGTCTCCGCCTCCCAAAGTACTGGGATTACAAGCGTGCACCACCACGCCTGGCTCAGAGATCATTTCTGATGCAGGCCAGTCTTAGGACATCTACGCTACAAACCGATGTGAAGCTCTTAGCTTCCATTTATGTTCCAAAGTTGAATTTACATCCTCCTCCTTCAGCTTCACCGAAGTCTGGTCACAGTTCAGGAGAATACCGCTTACCAGGGAAGTCCGACACAGGTCTGTAGGGTCTCTTATCCATCCCACACTTGCTTGGCATTCACTACCAAGGGACCCAATAGGAAAGAAGAGCACGCTTGAAGTCTGAACCTGACTGATAATCCATTTGTTTCTAGAGCATCAAGAGCTGGTATATGTTCCCTGTCACAAACTCTACTTCCTTGCCCACCCCAAGAAACAAGAAGCAGAGGAGACCAGGGATGTGACTCAGTGGTACAGCACGTGCCTAGAGCATGAGAGGCCCTGGGTCCAATCCCCAGCAACACACGCATGCATGCACACATACACACACGCACACATGCACGTGCATGCGTTGTAACATTTCTATAGGAAGCAAGAGGCAAATGCACTTTCTGCCTGGAGATGTAGCAGCAACGAGACTGTCACCCAAGACTCCAATTAGGTAGTATGTGACATGCTTCTAAAGGCAACCCAGCCAGAGACCAGCCTGGCCATTTTACTGATTTTTAAATGGTTTTCAAAGGAAGACATATATCATTATCTACCTTTGGGAGGGAAGCAATACTACTTATCCAAGAAGCAAAGATGCTATGGATTTGTTAGTGTATTTATTCCACAAATCTTTGAAGAAGTAAAAGATTGCTGAAGACTACTTTTTTGCCTTGTATGCCAGATGCAATCTGAAATAAATGAGTACCGGGATGTTTTATTTCTTCAAGCTCGTAGAATTTCATAAAAACCCACTAAACTGGAATTCACACTCATACCTGCAAAACATATACCATCAAATAGTGACTGTGAAGAAATAATGGTCTGGATGGCTATTATTATAATTATATTATTATTATTATTTGCTTAAGAGTAATAAAACTATCCTTTCTACCTTGTTCTAAATCCATGATGGCCAGGCAATCAAACAGGAAATCTAGTTTATCCATAGTCCAAACACTAAGAATAGAAGACTAAGGAGACAAATTCTTTTTTTAAAAAAAATTCTATATATCTTTTAAATTTTGTTCTAAGGTAGCTACTAAGAAATTGAATTTTGTTTCATTCTGTTTTATCTGAATTTTGTGAGGTTTTTTTTCTTTGCAACTATACAAGGCATGCAGGGAGTTTCAAACTTGTGGTTTTATTAACAAATGGAAGACAACCTTTTTCAACAGTGCTTTACAAAATTTTCCATCAGCAGAAGTGTTAGGCAGGTCGGAGAGACTAACTTTTCCAAGGTATTAAATTAAAAGATGTTGAATTACGTTAAATGCCCTACATTGAATTGACATTTCCCCTTTTTTAATGCAAGCTAAGATTGATGAAAAATACCACTTATCTACATTAAGGGTCAAAATCTCTCACAAAAGGAGCTTCTGGTTCAACACATCAGAGCAGAGTCAGTCTTCCATAATCCCGGGACCAGGACGCGGATCACATTCTGATGATCCAATTAATGGTGGGACACTTTGCAATCATCCAGCAAGCAAGGCCGCTAACAGATTGTGGGGCTGTAACATCAATTTCTTAAGTGCATTTAAAGGATTACAAATGTTAGTCCTGGCTTGAGATTGAAACACCTATTGAGGTGCTCTGAACCACATTACTGTAATTGGGTACCTGAATTAATGCCATTTCTTCTGATGGGTGAATTGAATACATTGGAATTAAGAGTTCTTTTTGCTGTATTTCACTTTCCCATTCTTTCTTCCTTTTGTGTTTCCTTGGAACATAAATCTGAAGCGAAATAACTCTTTTTTAATCCAGATAGCTTTAATTACAGCCCTCAGGAATCCAAGTATTGTCCTAATTTTACCTTCTCCACTGTTTGGGTGGGTGCATTCTCCTTTGAGCTTGTTATCTTAATATGCAGCGCTCAGACGATGAAAATACAATTCTTTTCTTAAGAAAACGAAGGGAATGAGGGGGAGGGGAAAGGGGAGAGGAAGAATCCTTCTGCTTCTCCTTCCTTCCAGACACAGGGACCCCTTTATGAATGCAGAAGACAGCACCTGAAATTCATTACAAGGCTGGAAATTAAGAACCAGTTCCTTCCCAAATCTCATTCTTTCTGCGGTCAGTTCAAGTATAAGTTCTGATTACAGAAGGACTGGATAGATGGGCACTGTCTGGATATTTTAAACTCTAGGTTAAGCATTCTTACCTTCTTTCCTCCTTTATGCCATAAAGTCCCTTGACTAAGGGGAAATCGTGTAGCCCGACTCCCCTATTCCAAATCTCCCTTATTGTAAAGTGAACAAAATCTAAACTTGCTTTAGTCTAAAATGCCATGCGTGCTTTGTCCTGCTCAGCTCTGATGTTCGCATTCTATTGCTCTACAACCTACACCCTTGGCTCTGGCCTTGTAGCACCCACACATCCCAAGCTCCCCCCGCCATTGAGGCCACCTGCCTCCAACACTCTACTCTGAGACTTATGTTTTACTGAAATACAAACTTACAGAGAGCTTCCTGATTGCTATTAAGTAATATTCATGCCTATTCTTCTCTCGCCATGCATTCTTTCTTCTGCGGCTTCCCCTTTCTCTATAGCAATCATGTGTGTTTGTATGTTGGGGTGGGACACATGCATGAATTAGTAATGTATTCAGCACACACACTCAAAAATAACACCTCCCTACAAGCAGGGACTTTGCTTCATTCACTAACATAACCCAAGTGAACAAAACAGTATCTGGCACAGTTCAAATATTTGTTTAGTTGGATTGAACTGAATTTTTGCATGGCTGATTCTACCTCATTATTCTGGTGTCGGATAGAATGTTTTCTTTATAGAGGACCCCTAGATGATTCTTATCTAAAGTAGCACTTTCCCTATACTCTCCCCAAGTCACTAGCTTATTAACTTGTTTTATTATCTTCCCATCACTTATCAGTATTAGAAATATTACATGTGTGTACATATACATATACATATGTGTGAACAGATATCTATCTGTCTCTAGTTTACTGTATATTGCCCACCGGAGCACTTTAAGTCCATGTGTGATTAAAATATTTTTGCATCCTTCTCACTTTGGCGTATTTAGCGCTAAGAATAGCACTTGGCACATAGAAGAGGAACTATGAATGTTAAGTGTGAATGAATCTAATTCAACTTGAGGAGGTCAAACATGCAGGAGCCTTTATCAGAAAAGAATTATAGATGACGCGAATTTTCTTCACCCAATTTTATCAGTGGCACAACAGAAAATCTAAATAATATAAGAATAAATGTTTGCAGGGTATAATTTATTCCACTTCCTGTAGAAAAGCACGGCTGGTCACCATCTTACCACCAGCTTTGGTAGAAAGACAACAAAGAGCTGAAAAGTAAAAACTGATGCAGAGCAAAGCTGGCCTTGGGCAGAACTGGGAAAGAGGAGTGCCTGTCGATCTGCCGCCTGCCTCTCTTTCTCTGCCCATCTCTGCTTGTGGGCTGCATTGTTCTCTGAAGCCTCCAGTGGCCTCCAAGGCAGGACCTGACTCAGTCTTCCCACCCCCGAAAGCACTCCTACACTGGAACTTTCTGACTCATCCTTGTCCTTCTGCCAAAACATCCAAATTCAGGCCCCACATTCTCTTGGGTCTCTACTCTTGGACTTAGGCTAATGTGATGAGCCTCCACATGGAAAAGGCAGCAGCTGATGTGTCGTGACCTTGAGCCTGCTCTCCTGGAAAAGTAGCATGCCCTCCACCAAGGCTATCTGCCTTCTCTCCTTGAGAGGAAGGGGAGGAGCTGCCCTTCCACTGCATCAAGAGGAAAACAATCTACAGAAGGTTCCAGTGCCTCTTTCTTCAATTTTTTTTATTACAACGACCATTTAACTCTTTTTGATTCCTGACAGCACAAGGAATTCTTTTAAAACATAGAAGAAAAGCCGGGCATGGTGGTACATGCCTTTAATCCCAGTACTTGGGAGGCTGAGACAAAGGATCACAGGCTCGAAGCCAGCCTCAGCAATGTAGCAAGGCTATCAGCAACCTAGTGAGACCCTGTTTCCAAATAAAAATAAAATAGGGCTAGGGGTGTAGCTCAGAGGTAGAATGCCCCTGGGTTCAGTCCCTAGTACCATATACACACACACAAAAGCTCACAGCTCTGAGTCAGTGATTCCACTTTTGTATACTCTGAGAAAGTAATCAAGAGATCTAGACCAGGGGTCTGGATGGCAAACTACTGCCCTTGGGCCACATCCTGTCCAACATGTTTGTGTGAATAAAACTTTATTGGCACATAGTCACAGCATTTGTTTTATGTATTGTATATGGCTGTGATGAAATTGAGTAGATGCGATAACGACAATAACAGTTCTTATGGCTCAAATATTGACTGACTCTCTGTGGAGAAAGGTTGCCAACCCCTCTAGACAAAGACATAGGATGTTTTCTTGTTTATAAGTGAAACTGAAATCACTTCATAGTTTATCATAGGGTTCTGTTAACTACATGGCCATGAGTCCCCGTCAAGAGGTATTTTGTCCTGCCCTGAATGTTTATCAGGGACCCCCCCTCCCATGGTGTTAGGTGCTAGGGATGGAACCCAGGTCCTCATTGCATGCTAGGCAAGTGCTCTACCATGGAGCTACAGCCCCAACCCTTGTATCAAGACTTTTTAAAGACATGGAAATGTTTCCACGATACAGTAGGTGGGAAATGCTAGACAAGTGCTAGACACATATGCTAGACAAGTACCCCATCAATGAGCTACGTCCTCAGCCCGGATGTGAACATTTTTAACAGATGATTTTTTAAAATTTTTTGTACTGGGAATGGAACCCAGGGGCATTCTACCTTTGAACTACACTCTCAGTATTTTTTATTCGAAACAGGGTCTCACTACATTGCTGAAGCTTTCCTTGAACTTGTGATCCTCCTGTCTCAGCTTCCCAAGTACTGGGATTACAGGTGTGTACCACCACACATGACTAACAGATGATTTTTTTAATAACTATTAGTGGTCTTAAGTATATCTGTTTGCTTGATTTTTTTTCAATAATGAAATCATTCATTTAGTAACTTAGGAGTGCTGACCCAATTAACAACCCTCAAAAGGGCAGGAAACTGAGGCCCGCATATAGCTGAGCCTGGTCTTCGGTTTCATTGGGCACTCACCTTAGGCAGTTCTCAGACTTTTTTTTTTTTTTTTGGTACTGGGGATTGAACCCAAAGGCATTCTACCTCCAAGTTATACCCCCAGCCCGATTTTATTTCTTATTTGGAAATGGTCTCACTAAGTTGTGGAAGGCCTCACTAAGTTGCCGAGGCTAACTTCGAACCTGCGATCCTCCTGTCTCAGCCTCCCAAGTACTGGGATTACAAGCGTGCGCCACCACGCCTGGCTCTCCTCAGACTTTTTATAACCAGTTCAGATGCAGAAAACACGTTTCCAGAGATATTAGTTACAACAGTGCAGTCACCGGAAAAAAAAATGGTTTCTTGAATTCTCGGAGCTCTGATAACTCCATATTTTCACCAGGTGAATAATTCAAGGGTAGTCAGCAGCAGGGTGACTGCTGCTGTTTTATTTTAAAATGAGTAAGACAAGAATGTTGTTAATCACATATTATGATGCCTGCGCAGTCTACCAGGCAAAGTGACGGCACCCTTTACAGTCCATCAAGGCCTGCCTTGCACAATTCCTGCTTCCAGAGCTCTATATTATCAAAGTTTGAAGGTGTGTGAGTGTATAAATGTCGTGTATCTAAAGTTTTCACGGAATGTTTTGTATTTTCCCTATAAATCTGCTCTCGTACGGCATTATGATCCAATTTTAGATTTACTTAATAAACTGTACAGGGGTGGAGAGCATATTTCCGATTTATCTTTATTCTCAGCAGAAAAGGAGTCTCAATACATTCTCCAGAGAGTCCAAAAGGCATCATGATTTAGCTGGAGTAGAAAGGAAAGGGATAAATTTTAATTCTTCAAATGACTTTCTTTGAGAGCTATGAGCATTTTTTTTTTGCATTCTGTCATGTTTGCTTTTAACTATGAAAACATATACCTTTTCCTACAACCAATTGCAGATGATGGGGCTGGAATGAATCTCACAAGTCATTTTAGTCCAGGCTCCTGTGTCAGCACAGCCATTTCCATTACTCTTAAGCATACTGTCTCTCTCTAAAGTGGGTGTGTCTAGGTCTCTGATTCTACCATGTTACTGGGCTATGTTAAACCCTGGGTGAACTCGGTCTTCATTCACGACTTTCTATCAAAGCATCTGTACTTGGAGCTGAAGAGTCCATGTCCATATACAGACACTGGACATCTGGATGGAAAGAAACACAGTGGCTAGGGGTTGGGGGGGTATCTCAGTGGTAGAGGACGAACTTATGCACGAGACCCTAGGTTCAATCTCCAGCACCAAACAAAAAAGTAAAAACAGAGACAGTGGCTGTGACTTCTAACGCACTAGAACAACTGTTGAAGGAGAAGGGGACACTCCAGTCTTGCCTCCTTCTGTAGTGGCTATTTTTAAAAATATCATAAACATAGGCTGTCACCAAGTATTGGCATAGGACAGCATTTCTCAGCCTCAGCACTATTAACATTTGGAGACCGATAATTCTTTGGTTCTTGAGGACCGTCCTGTACATTGTAGAATGTTCAACAATATCCCTGGTATCTACCCCCTAGATGTAGGTAGCAGCCACCCAATTGTGATACCCCAAATGTCTCCAGACATTACCAAATAGCCCCTGGGTGGGCAGTTGAGAAACCTAGAATGGGAACTCAAAGACAGAAAAACGCCCACAAGTACGTGTGCACTTGGCCCTCTCTTCTGCCCAAATTGAAATGGTTCTGGAGACATGACCCTGACCTACAAACCAAGAAGACTGAGCCCTCCAAGAGCACGTGGAGTCCTTCTCCCCCATAAGTTTCTCTACTTGCTTGTTCTGTTCCGCCATCATTACAAAGCTAGACATGAGTTTCTTGGCTTTTTTTTTCTCTTTTGACTCATTAGGTCGCCCTGCTCAAAATGATTTACACATAGATAATTAAACTTAAGCCCTAAGGACTAGTTAACTGTTTAGCAGTGTATACATTTCATATAACCATTTCCATACATCTAGTTTTAAATTCATTAACAAAAATTAATAGCTACCCAGTGCTCTACACTGCGCAGCATGTTGCTATGGTGTGCTTGCTAAATTACCCCTTTCTATCACTTCTCCTGCAATCTCAGAGACAGCTAAACTTTGCAGTGCTGGAAATGTTGCCACCAATTTGCAGCAAAGCTCATATTTACTATATTTAGTGTGAATCATTGACTGAACTTCAGAAAATATTTGTCTCTGTTTGGTGTGCCTCTGGAACACTCCATCAGCTTTAGAGAACAGTGCGTGCACTTTTTTACTCTTTGAAAAACTACTGACAAGTATTTAATAGGCAATATTAGCTTTGAATATGCATTAGAAATACATTCATTACTAATATATCTTTCATCTTAAAGTCCCCTAACTGCACTTAACTATCTTGTATTTTTCCTCCTAGTATATTTTATGAGAATATAGTGCCTTTCTGATATGAACTACCTATGACCCTTAATTATCTTTTTAATTCTGAATACCAAAAAAGAAAAACTAGACAGTAAATTTTATTTCTATAAACTTATTGCCACATTTATACACATTGTGATTTTTTTATTATTTTAAAAATGCTATAAAATCATGCTTCACCAATATTTACAGTGTTCACCTCAGGTTTGAAAGAGAGTCAGGGTGAACTAATTCCTTGTTTACACTCAGAATTCTAGGTGACCCCCATCCCATAAAGGTAGTACAATGCACGATATCTTTTGTTCTTAGTACTTATCTTAATCTTAATAACTAGCCAGACAACTGACTCCAGAGTTGGGGCTTATCAACTGGAATTTGTCACATGAACCCAACAGAAGACAAGAAATGCATTATATAGCAATGCTATGCCAATCATTATCTTCCCGTATTTAAAGGTAAGTGTTCGAAAGCCCACATAAGACTTTGATTTGTTTATTTATTTTTCTTTTGCAGAACTCAAACTCCACTTGTTTCTATTAAATTTGAGAGCAAACGAACAGAAATGCTCTTGTTAGGTATTATCTGCAAACAGAGTTTACTCCCAAGAGATCAAAAGGATCCTTTCTGCTTCATTTCAGCAGGGGCTATCAGGAACAATCTGCTTTAAACACTTGCTTTAATACTGATTATTTAGGAAACCGATTAATAAGAAAATGAAAAGACCCGTGTTCCTCAAACACTGAGAAATGGCAAGTGCTTCAGTCGAAACTTCAGTGTCTTCCCATCAGAAGGCTGTCTGGAGTCCCCTGATGTGGCTTACGCAAACAAGGCCCAGACTCAGCCATCGACACAACACTTTGCCAGTTCATGTCCTGGGTTAAAAATAGGATTGTTCACATGGAAAGTATCTTCTGCAGGAGCAAGAATTTTATGGAGTTTCTTGCTTTGGTAGATGATTTATTGTGAATATTTCTAATTATACTTTCAATTTTTCATTCTAAATAAATGAAGACTCTTGAGAAGTATAATGCACTTTAATTTGCATCTTTATACAAGGTAAGATTTATTTCTTTTACTAGTTTACAGAACATGTTATTATGTTTACAATGAGCTAAATATTTTCACTGAGACTTCAAACAGAAATAGATATACAATTTAAAACTGTAGATAGTCAAATAATCAGCATCTTCCAAATAAAGGTTTTACTTAAAATAACTCTTTTTGAATTTTTTCAAATGAAATGAATTGAGAAAATGTTTGTTAAATGACAGCTGGGTTTTCACTTTTTACCTATGTTTTTTACCTGAATATACTGTATAATAACTGCTACCTATTACCTTTATTCTTCTCTAGAAGAAAATACTAATTTATTAGCTATTTTAGGACTTTTTTTTTTTTCCTTCAGGAAGGGGTCTTGTTATGCTGCTGAGTCTGGTCTTAAACTCCTGGCTGGGGCCAACTGATCCTCCTGCCTTAGCCTCCCAAGTAGCTGGACTACAGGTGTGTACCACCATGCCTGGCCAAATTCTAACTGTTAAGAACATAATACTTCTGGTGGAAGAGGCATTAAGTTCATTAAAATTTGTATCCTTAAAGGAGATGTTGTCACTATCCAGCTCTCCATAAGTAGTTGTAAAACAAAAACCTTATCTAGAAATTGTACCATGTCTAAAAAGAGGCTAACAATGAGATACAGTGAAACTTTTGTATGTGTATCTTTGGTCTAATAATTGTGTAACTCATTGGAATCCTATTACCCTTATACCAATAATCAAAGTTTCTTTCCTTCCATTTCCCCTCTCTCCATCCGGCTCTCCCTTTTTCCTTCTTCCTTTCCCATCCTTTTTTTTTTTTTTTCCTTTCCCTTTCCATGGTATGTTGCCCAGGCTGGTCTCAAACTCCTGGGCTCAAGTGATCTTCCTAACTCAGCCTCCTGAGTAGCTGGTATTATAGAAGTGTACCACTTCATCCAACTTTAAAGGTACATTTCCTGATGACATTTCAATGATTGCAAAGTTAGAGATATCACAGTTTAATATGAAATAGATATATTATGCTATTTTCCCTAGGAGAAAAACACTTCCTATAATCTGTAATAAATATCCTTTGTCTTCAAAAATGGAAATGGGAAAGACTGATGATATGATTGATGATATTTACCATAATTTTATACTTTTCACTGAATCTACTGATGAAGCAGTGACCAAGAAGGAAAGGAACAAAAGATCTATGTAAATATCCCCTAGTTAAGAGATGTGTTGAGCTACCACTGTATTTTATCAAGGCTATCATCTGATGATGATAGTTTATTATCTTGCCTTGAAGGTATGACTCTCTAGAAATTTCTACCTAAACATAAAAAAGTGTACTTTGCATGCTTGTTTCCATGAATTTATTAAGTAGTACAATAATTGTAAAACTCTACTAAATGTATTTTATACATGGTCAGACACTGTGATTAATTAATCATATTTTCTTTTTTTTTTTTTGCACTACCGGGGATTGAACTCAGGGGCGTTCTACCTCCGCGCTACACCCCCGGCCCTATTTTTTTATACTTTTATTTTGAAACCGGGTCTCACGAAGTTGTGGAGGGCCTCACTAAGTAGAGAGAGAGAGGAAAGAGAGAGAGAGAGAGAGCTGAGGCTGGCCGCGAACCCGGATCCTACGGTCTCCGCCTCCCAAAGTACTGCGATTACAAGCGTGCACCACCAAGCATGGCCTTAACTCTTCTTGGAATCCTGGCAGGACCAGCATAAAAGGTTAAAGATCTATGCCTAATTAGAAGGTTAATTTTTTGTAAAGAAGGAATAACAACACTATTTAGAGAGCCTGCTCATTACTGAAAGCTGTTGGCTGGGAGTCAACATGACCTGAAACCACTGACATCCATTTGTTTTTTTGTCCCCTTCCATTTGGCATCGGAATCCGTTTTGGAATACCTATTTATTATGAGCTGAATGTTTATGCCCACCCTCCAAAATTCATATGTTGAAATCTTAACCTTCATGTGATGATTTTAGCAGGCAGGACCTTTGGTGGTAATTATGTCATTAGGGTGGAGCCCTTATTGATGCTATGAGTGGCCTTAGAAGAGGCCAGACATCTAGCACACCCTCTTTCTGCTATGTGAGAATACCAGATGTCAGCAGTTCACAACATGGAAGAATGCCCCCATGGGAACCCAACGGTGATCTCGGGTCCCCGAGCCTCCAGGTTTGTGAAAATAAATTTCTGTTGTTTAAAAGTCACCCAGTCTATGGTGCTTTGTTACAGCAACCTGGACGATGACATTAGTGCTGCCTGCTGGCTTGCAGAAGTATGCATATCTAGCCCACCCTGGGTCCTTTTGTTTTTTCCTGAACTTTATTTATTTTTTATTTTTTTGTGGAACTGGGGATTGAACCCAGGGGCATTCTACTTCCAAGCTACACCCCCAGCTCTATTTTTTATTCTTTATTTTGAAACAGGGTCTCACTAAGTTGCGGAGGGCCTCACTAAGTAGCTGGCCGTGAACCTGTGATCCTCCGGTCTCAGCCTCCCAAGTACTGGGATTACAAGCGTGCGCCACCACGCCCGGCTTTTCCTGGCCTTTATAAAAATAAACAAGACCTAGAAAACAAATATGAGGAAGCTGGTATTTAGGGAGAGTAAAAAAGATGCCTGAATTGAGCCACATGGACATTAATGTTACAAAATAAAGAAGTATAAAGAATTATCAAATAGTTCAGGTGAAAAGAGAGAACCCAGAACTTTGACAAAGGAGCCTCAGACAATAAGAAAGGACAGTGTTCATGAAAGAACCTGATAAAACCGATTGCTGCTGAGAAAGCTACCAGGTGAATGAACTCAAAGCAAAGAAAAGAGTTTTTCAAAAGGGTTGCTTATGCTTGGCTTACTTGAGAGTTAAGAAATGTCCCTTTAAAATGTGTATTTAGCTGGTCATGGTGGCACATACCTGTAATCCTGGTACTTGGGAGGATGAGATAGCAGGATTGAAGGTTCGAGGTTAGCCTCAGCAGTTTAGCAAGATCCTATGCAATTTAGTGAGACCCTATTTCAAAATTAAAAAATATTAAAAAATAGGGATGGGGTACAACTCGGAGGTAGAATGTCCCTGGGTTTAATAATCCCCAGTACCAAAAATTAAAAAAGAAAAGATTAAAAAACTATACTTAGTCAAAGTCCTTCACCATTGAAATTCACTATCACCATCATTAAAGATGTTGGCTTCCCCATAGATACTACTGACAGAAACTGAGTTCTTGGCACTCTCTCTTACAAGGATGTTAATGAAGAACCAGTACTAGTTAAGCAAGATCATTAACACAACAGTAGTGAGCTTAACACTGTATAGGAAATTCCTTGGAATAGAAACCTGGAGTATACCTGATTAGCAATTAAAGACAAAAATAAGAAAAGAGAGTTCTGACATAATCGTCAAAAAGAACTCACTTTTCCACTCAATGTTTTATTGTTTATTACACATATTTTGGCAATTTGACATATTTTGTAATGAGACTGTAAACACCTGGAAGACAAAATTTTTTTCCTACCTTGTTTAATATAGGAAAAACTGAGCATAGGTAAGTAGATGCTTTTACATTAAATGTCACTAAATTTTGAATAAAACTGGTTTCCAGGATGCCAAAAAATACAGGATTGTTGAGCAAAAAAATAACAACAACAATAACTTAGTTGAATAACCTGATTTTCCAAATTAAGAAAATGAATCCCCAACGCCTGAGAATCAAATCTAAAGTCAGAACATTTAGTTCCAGAAATGGGACTTGTCTGCCCTTTTCTTCCTGCTTCCCACCAGTTGTTTCTGGATCCAGATTTAACTGGTGTACTCTCCTGACACACAGTTGAGTCATTCTGACCACGGTCCCACCCACTTTTCTAAGTCCCAGCAGATGGCACACACTAGGTACTACCTGCCTCACACATTTTCTGTAAATTGGTGATTATAGAAGTGCTTCTAACCCACAATATCTCAGCCTATTAGAACCCCTGCCCTTTGCCACCAAACTTGGTAGCACTCTACCTCATGGTCCAGGAAACAAACACACATTAACAATGTTTATACTCTGGTTATGCTAAAGAAGTGAATCAATTTAAAGATGAAAAACATCTAGATCACTATTATGGAACAGTGTGTATAAGCTAATCAGCTGAATGGTAGAAAGGGGAATGGCAAATCCTACAAATGTTGGCTGAATTTTCCGAGTGGGCTCTATGCCTTTATCAACCCACTCGTCACATGTCACCAACTGGTTTCCAAATATCCAGTGCGGATCACGTCACATCCAACTTCAGAAATGTACAGTGGTACACATTCCTACATAATAAATTATAAAGTCCAAGCTTGTTTGTTTCATTTTTGAGATCTTTCATATCCTGCCCTCGACTTAGTATTCTATTTAGCAATCACACTTAGTTTCTCTATGCAACTCTACTCTAGCTCATTCATTTCTCTCTCTTTCTCACATCTCCTTGGCTTTATTCAAGCTGTCCCAGAAACCTAAAAGTTCCTCCCCCATGTACACCCTCACTTACTCCCCCCCCCCACTCCCAACATAGTCACCCATCACTTCAGCTTCTCTTTCAAAGACTAGCTATGCCAGTTGGTCCTCCAAGATGTCATTCCTTATCTTTCAGGTTCCAATGACACATTCCACAGTGCATTGCTTTGAGCAATAACTCTAGGTTTAATCTTTTCATTTCATCTCTCCCACTTTTTGAGCTCATGTTAATTTCTTGAAGAAATAATTCAACCGCTTATAGATATTTTCATTGGATAGAACATAGAGACATAGAGATATTTTATCAATTATAATTTTTAAATGTTTGTTTACACCTTCTAGAACATGTATGTGTTCTACTTAATCTGAAGCACTGTGATAATGCTGCTACAGAGGATAAACCCAGACACAATGTCATCAATTACTTTGTGAAGAAGCTAGGAGTTAGGCTCAGCTGGCTGCTTCTAGAGCAACCTGGAATCTTCTTGAATATCAAGGAGTATCTTATCGACCTTGTACATTTTAGAGCATCTAACAAAAACCTCGTGGGCACTCAGATATATACCTAAGTATGAGACCAAATGGAACCCAGCAAATTTTGTGGAAATTCAATTTAATCTACTGTCCCGTCTAAGTGTACACATCTTTCTCACTTTAATTTCTCAGGGCAGGAGAAATAGAAAGTGGTTCACATAGTGGAAATGGTGAAGTCTTTATGGTGCTCAAGGTGGTAACTTCTGGCTGTGTGACAGTCTTGGCTAATGGATAAGAGAAATGGCCAGTCACAAGGCTCTCAGTCCTCTAGAAGTGCTGTCTTCCGAAAATACCTGTGGACCAACAGAAAGCTTCTGGCTGGAGAATCTGTCAGGTTAAGCTTTAAGCTCTGTGAGTTAATGCGGGGCACCATTTTGGAAGAATATGTCATGTATGTATTTTCACCCTGAAAAAGGATAACTTTTTTTTCAAAATTGCTTATGACCTATGGGGTAACTGATATGATTTTTAGAATCAATACTCTAATACAAAAAAAAACAGTCCCTTTAAGGTTGGCTTGAACAGTAAGAAAGCTGAGGGGCAAAGTCATGTTCCTGGAAACAGTACCTCACAGAAACAACAAACAGAGGCCTGCCGGTAGTTTAAAGTTACTGCTGATGTGATTATAGTTAACTTGAATGTTTATTTGGTGCCAGACCCTGGGCTAAGTGCTTTCTGTGAGTGATCTCATTTAATTCGAAGAAAAATCTCTGTAAGTATCACTGTTTCTCCATTTACAGATAGCAAAAGTCAAAATCTGACAGACTAAGAAAACAGTACAAATTCAAAAGGTAAGTTAGGAAGAAGGCCGACTAAAGTGGGAAACAAAATGCTTTTTAAACTAAATGTCCAGAAGATCCAGCTGAGGCAACATGGATGACATGTGGAAGACAGGGTCCTCTCTGTAGCACATCTGCCCTTCACGATCTCACTCCACTGTCCCTGCCCATGCGCCAGCTCACGAACAAGCTGCAACATCCGTGAACTAACCGGTCAAGCCAGGCCGCAAAGACGCTGCCACCAATGCACCTACAGAACAAGCCTCCTGACAGCTGCTACTGATGTGAAAATCCAGCTGAGCCACGGTGTGTGTGCAGAGTACATTTCCCTTCCTGTTCTTTTCATTCTTATTTCTTTCTCTCATGTTTATGGACTTTATCTCAATTCAAGTTAAGGCAGTAGTGCTGAATAATAATGAGGCGCTTCCTTCAACACTGCACGCGGATGGCCTGCTTCTTTCAACCAGCTTGGAATCCTTCAAATGTCTTCTTTCTCTTATTATCAAAAGAGGTGACCTACTACCTGGGGCATTGTGTTGACACCTATGGATACCAAAGAGGCAAAGTATTTCGGGTTTCTCCTTTTTTCTTTTCCCCCCCCTGTTTCCCTTGGGATTATAACTCAAGTGCTTTGTTTCTTATACAAGAAAAAAACTTTCTGTGAAAGAAAAATAGAGAGTTGATACACAGTATGAGGAGCCAAAGGAGAAGTGGCTAAATGGACGTGAAGTCGAAGGAAAATTTCCTAGGAAAAATGCACTTTACTTTTTCCATATAGATATTACCAGTTACCTTGTTAATCTGCCTGTCTCTCTTCTCATGTCACACACACACACACACACACACACACACACACACACACTCCACAATCCAAGTGACAGTAAAGAAACTCATCTTAACCTGAAATTGCTTTTGGACCATGTCCATCTCTGAAATCAAAAACAGTTTATGTCAAAAAAGGGTCAAGGTTCAAGCAACCCACAAAATAGCAGCTTATTTAAAAACCAAATCCACTCCTTATTGAAAGTGGTGATATTTGAAGCACACACAAGTAAAACTAATTTAACCTTTGGAAAGTTCTCTCCGGAGAGAAGAGTCAAAATCCCTTTATAAGATATTTAAGCACTGCAATTATTGACGAGGAGTATATTACTTCAGTTTTCTCTGATCAGGAAGAGAAAAAAAGAGAAAAACCCACAAGAGACATCAGCAGCTGTCAGGCTGTTTTCCAACAGCATAGAGGTAGTTTACAGTGGGCTTGTGCCAGTCTCTTAAGACCCAGTTAAGAAGCCTTTTTAAAATGCCTTAAAAAGCCAACTCATACATTAATCAACTTGAGCCCTCATCCATACTTACTGCAATACATCAATTACTAGGTCTTTTTTTAATAAATTCCAGTTGACAACAGACACCTTATTAAGGCCCACTAAAATGATACAATAAGTAGAAGGCTATTAATATTGCTCTTTTTTCTCCCTGCCATTGTCTTGCTGCACTGGTCTGCAAACAAATTCAGGCTGCATTACAATTAATGCCAGTGGAACTCCTTCTAACGACTTCCAGCTTGCTAATTTTTTACGCTAATAATAAAAAAAGGCATTGCTATGCAAGAACGACCCCCTTTTATCATGCTAGCATAGCACACCAGAGAGCGTCTGCTATTGTTCACATGAAAGACAATTAAACCCTGGAACATCAAACCTAAAAATGACAATCTGCTAACCAGCACTGGGCCTTACTCAATGTTTCCTCTATTTTCTGAACTGATAGAAAACAATTCTCTAAAGACATTTTTCTTTCCTGTTTTCCCTTATCCACCCTTTGGTGTGTGTGGGGGAACCTTAAAAAAAAAACACCCTTTGCCAATTTATGCATCTCTGCTTAGAATTTATTAACTGTCTAGGGCCAATTTTGCTTCAACATTCCTATAGCCTGCAGGTTTAAATTCTGGACACATAAAAAGAAATGCACCAATATCATCCACATAGTATCACATTTAAAAATAAACATTCAAAGTATTCTTTAACATGCACACAATATAAAACTCTCGAAGGAGAAAGAAAAATCTAATTCTGCAGCTCTATGTATCTCATCATCTCTGGGGATGATGGGGAGTCAGAGGGCATCCTGAACACTAGGTCTAGTCCAGATGCTAATATTCCACAAAGGCAGAGTCCAAAACCTCATCCTTCGTTCTCAGCAACACAAGGATTCATTCACCAAAACACATGCATTTACTGGGCTGGGAAAATACCCCTTGTTTGGGCTTCAATTATAACACTTACAAAATAAATATACCCACTTAAAAGTCCATGGACTTTCTCAAAGAACTTTTCAAATTATGACTGACACTCTGTCCATGGTATAAGGGGAACTAGAATAAGTCAGAAAGCCCTGGAGGCAGTCTTTGCTCCAGCACCTGCTAATCTCCGGGTCTTGACCCAATCTTCTGACTTCTCTTTGTTTCAGTTTCTCTGTACAACAAGGAGAAAAGTGGCTCTTTCTCCAGATAGGATTGTAAAGGGGAAATGAGAAGATGGATATGAAAGCTAATCTGCTACACACTGTAATTAAAATAAAAAATTAAATGACGTTGTGGGATGTCTTCACTAGAGTTGTGCTTGGAGTTTTATTTTCTGCTTAGTAGTGAGTGACTCTCACATGCTGGTCAGGGCCAGACCTCACATTCTATCAGCAAGTTTTTATTAAAAAGGGGTCAGGCACTGTTATAAGCTCATTACATTGGCTTTTTTTTTTCATTTTCAGAAGAACTTTCTTGGTAGGGATGATCATTTCCTGATTACAAATGAGGAAGCTGAGGTCCAGGGAGATGTAGTGATCTGCCCAAGTGGCAGAGCTGAGATTTAAATCACTGTACTGATCACATGGAAGACCCTCAATAAATGTTCCAAGCTGTGAACATCTTAGGGTGACTTCCCTGGAGAGCTTCTTATATGAGACAGCAGTTTTGTTTGTTTTGGGTACTAGGGATTTAACCCAAGGGCATTCTACCTCCGAATTACACCCCTACCCCTATTTTATTTTTTTATTTTGAAACAGGGTCTCACTAAATTGCTGAGAGTGGGCTCAAACCTGTAATTCTTCTGTCTCAGCCTCCCAAACACTAGGATTACAGGTGTGTGCTACCACACCTGGCTGAGACAGCAGCTTTGAATCAAGATTAAGGGATGAGTTCAGGCCACTGTGTGATATATAGGCTCTGACATTTATTGGCACTGGAACTTTGGACTGATCATTCATCCCTCACTTTTTGTATCTGTAAAACAGACAACATTTATCTCCTGGGTTGTTTAGGAAAATGCCTGGCCAATAGTGAGTACTCAATAAACATGAACACATGTTATAGCCCTTATTCTCCAGCACTGTGTAAAAAGCTCTAATATATAAAATGAGAGTAAAATAGGATCAACAACTTCTGCATTCAATGCACAGATTTACCCTCACATCTTAAATAATCAAAACACAAACAAAATTTAAGAACAATTTACAATGGAGAACAAATGAGGTAAGACCTATTGTCTCAACTTACTCCCTGAGAGAGGCTCCAGGCCATACACGAGGACATGAAGTCAGGCAGAGCTCAGCAGACTCCTTTAGCTCAGGAGACAAGCTGAGTGACTTGGGAAATCAGGGCAGCTAAAGTCTAGGATAGAGTACTCAAAAAAACAGTGCTGCACAGACAGAGAACTCTGGAGCATTCCAGATGGTCTTCTTCAAGTACTCAATTGAATACTAAGGAACACATGCCTATAAGGAAATGACCCAAGGCTGTGGAAAGAAAAGAACGACTAAAAAAGATTGGAGGTGCCACTGCCCAGAGCTCACTATGCTAGAAAGAGTACCTGCTTTCATCACTCAGAATAGAAAAGCTTCATGCTTCATGGGGCATTGGGTAGAGTATAGGGAAAGGTCTTGACTTAGTGGATAATATTTAGCTCTAGACTGAGCCTTGCTCCAGTCTACCTATTCTAAAACAAGATCCTAAAGGATCCAAGTCTTATGCACTGTTGGTGAGAGTATAGATTAATACAAACACTATGGAGATCAGTATGGAGGTTCCTCAAAAGACTAGGAATAGAACCACCATATGACCCAGCTATACCACCTCACCACTCCTCAGTGTCTTTCCAAAAGAATTAGAGTCAAAATACTATATACTATAGTGATACATGCATATCCATGTTTATAGCAGCACAATTCACAATTACCAAATGATGAAACTAACCTAGGTGTCCATCAACAGATGAATAGATAAAGAAAATGTAGTATATACATACAATGGAATTGTACTCAGCAATAAAGAAGAACAGCCTAATGCCATTTGCAGGAAAATGGATGGAACTAGAGAAAATTATGCTAAGTGAGATTGGCCAGTCTCAGGAAGTCAAGTGTCATATGTTTTCTTTCATTTGTGGGAGCTAGAGAGAAAATAGGAAACAAAAGGCACTTTAGATAATTAAGGAGAGAGTCCAGGAGAAGAGTGGAAGGGGATTGGGAGAGGGAGGTGTGTGTGAGGGGGAGAAGAAATGATGAAGGAAATTGTTCAAATAATGCTATGTCTAGATATGAATGTATCACTACCAATCTTGTGAATATGTATGAGGGGAGGAGGGGGAGATCTGAAGGGAATCACACCAAGTACTGTGTGCATGTATGTTTGTATCACATTGAACCTTACTATGATATATAATTACAATGCACCAATAAAAGTATATATTTTTTATTTTTTATTATTTTTTTGCAGTACTGGGGATTGAACCCAGGGGCATTCTACCTCTGGGCTATACCCCAGGCCTTATTTTTTATTCTTTATTTTTGAAATAGAGTCTCACTAAGTTGCAGAGGGCCTCACTAAATAGCTAAGGCTGGCCGCGAACCCAGATCCTCCGGTCTCAGCCTTCCAAGTACTGGGATTACAAGCGTGCACCACCATGCCCAGCTTTAAAAATATATTTAAAAAAGGATCCAACTATTTCCAAATGACTTAACTGTATCACAAAACAAAGCTCAGGAATAATAATCAAAATACAAAATATCTAGCATACAAACAGGGAAATCTCTCAATGTCTGGCATCCAATGAAAAGTTACCAGGCATTCAAAAAAGCAGAAACATATAACCCCAAATGAAGAGAAAAATCAGTTAATCCAACCCAGATGTTAGAATTAGCAAAGACATTAAAATAGTTACCATAATTGCTATCATTTAAATACCAAGGGTTCAGGTATTAGGATAAAAAATGTTAAAGGTAGTCCCTAAGACAGAAAGAAAATGATATATGGTGGAAATCTGGATTTATACAAAGGAATGAGGAACACCCTAACCGGTAAGTAAATGAGTTGATGCATATATTTTTCTTTTATTTTATATCTCTTTAAAAATGATTTACTGTTTAAATAGAAATTAGTAATAATGATATAGTATGGTTTTGTAATGATTTGTAATCTAAGAGTGAAACATGGATAATATAATAGCACAGAAATCAAGGGCGGAAAAGGGAAGTAGACCAGTGTTAGTCTCAAATTGTAAGTGAAGTGGCATGATAGCCATCGAATGTACCCTGTAACAAGTAACAGATACACATGAATCCTAAAGCAACCATTATCATAACAAAGCAAGGCCAATAGAGGTGACAAAATTGAATCATATAATACTATTTGATCAATACAAAAGAAAGAAAAAAAACAGAGTGGAGAAAGGAAACAAAGAACAGACGAGATAAATAGAAAAGAAATGGCAAAATGCTAGCTTTAAAACTAACCCTACCAATAACCAAATTAACCATAAGTGGCCTAAATATCCCAGTTAGAAAGTAGAGTTTTTTCGATCGGATAAAAACGTGATACTCCCCTATACAGCCCCCCCCCCACACACACACAAAGCAAAAACACGTAGGTGAAAATCTCTGTGACATGAGTTAGTCAAATGTTTCTCTTAGGTACAGCAACAAAAGCATAATCAACAAAAGATCAAATGATAAATTAGACTTCATAAAAATTTAAAATTATGCTCTTTGAAAGACGCTATTAAAAGAATAAAAAGACAAGCCAATGATCACAGAATATATTGTAAATCATAAAGCCTAATAAAGGGTTTGTATCTAGACTATAGAAAGAATTATCAGAACTCAATAAGAAAAGAAAACAAAACAAAACAAACACCAAATACAAAAGTGAGCAGATGATTTGTACAGAGACTTCAACAAAGAAGACATATGAGTGACCAAAACATGAAAAGACATTCGACATCATTAATAATTAGGAAAATACAAATTAATCCACAATGAGAAGCTGGGCTTGGGGTCCACGCCTAAAAAAATCCCAGCTACAGAGAAGGCCAGCCTAGGCAACGTAGTAAGACCCTGTCTCAAAACGAAATAAAAAGTCATGGGGATGTAATTTTGTGGTAGGGCACTTGCTGAGCATATGTGAGGCCCTGTGTTCAATCTCCAGTGAGACACACACACACACACACACATGCACACACACATTGAGCTAGTACTACACACCTATTAAATGAATACAATTAAAAAGTCTGAGTACACTAATGATTCAGAGCACTGTTGTTGAGAATGTAAAGCAACAAGTACTTTGAAGAAGTTTGGCAGCTTCTTGGAAAGTTAAACAGACACCCAACATATGACCCACTTTGAGGTTTTGGTCAAAGAGAGATGAAAGCTTATGTGCATAAGACATATACACAAAGATTCATAAGCGCTTCACTTGTTAATAGCATACACAGGACACAACACGAAAGCCCACTGCCAGGTTACGGAATAAGCACATCGTGGTATATCCATGCAATGGACTAGTACTCAGTAATCAATTGAATGAACTATTGATACATGCAACAACAGGGACAAATGTTAAAGTAATTATGCTGGGTGAAATAACTTAGATAGAAAAAGAGTATAGGGTATGAGTTCACTTATATGAAACCCTATAAGAAGCAGTCTTACCTATAGAGACAGAAAACAGATAAGTGGTTATCCTGGGAGGGAGAAAGGAGGTTAGTGAGAGGTGAGAGGGAAGGATTATGAGGAGGCATATGGCAATTTTGTGGGTGAGAAACCTGCTCACTGTCTTGATTATAGCACGGGTTTCATGATTGTGCATATGCGTGTGTGTGTGTCATAAGGATCTATTAAGTGGGACCCTTCCAATGTGAATGTGTAGTTTATTACATGCTAGTTATATCTCAACAGAGCAACAAAGATAGGATCATTGTCTATACCACGGAATGTAAAAGTTAGCTATGGAAAGGACACATGCATATGAAATTAGCTAACGAAAAGATGATATAAGGTGCTTCACACAGAACCCATGAAGAGTATAGACCAGTCAGTGATTCTCACTTTCTCATGTACCCCGAGGGAGCGTTCCAAAACAGATTGTTCAAAGCTGGGCGTGGTGGCGCACGCTTGTAATCCCAGTACTTTGGGAGGCGGAGACTGGAAGATCCGGGTTCGCGGCCAGCCTCAGCTCTCTCTCTCTCCCTGTCTCTGTCTCTGTCTCTCTCTCTCCTTAGTGAGGCCCTCCGCAACTTCGTGAGACCCGGTTTCAAAATAAAATATAAAAATTAGGGCCGGGGGCATAGCGCAGAGGTAGAACGCCCCTGTGTTCAATCCCCAGTACGGCAAAAAAAAAAAAAAAAGAACTAAACAAAACAGATTGTTCAGACAAATATCCACAGTTTCTTATTCAATAGGCCTGCAATGGGGCTTAAGGATTTGCATTTCTAAGATGGTTTCCATTAATACTGATGGTGCTAGTCCTAGAACTACACTTTTTACCCACTGTTATACACGAGACAATAGGAAAATAGAGAGGGCACATTTAGTTTAGAAAAGGGAGAAGTCATAGCACTTTGAAAAACTTTGATTTTATTTTATCCTAAGAAAGCATTCCCTTCGAAATGTTTCTATGTTCCTACAGAAAATTCCATAGCTTTCAATAGATCTCACACTAGCTGCAGAACTCAGTGGGCCAGAGGCGATCACCAACATCTCGGCAAGCAATTAAATATCAAACCAGTGGGTAAACTAAGAAGCAGGCAGGGGTATTGTCCCTCTACCCAAAGCCTTTATTCCCACTCTCTGCCATATTTCAGTCATTGTTCTCCTACATCCTTGTGAAAAACAGATATTATTGTATGTTAAAAACAAATAAAAGTATTTACTATCTCTTTCTCAATCATGGGCTTTGTCCTCTGCTATTCCCTTCAAATACAATCCCTTTTATCCTTACCTGCTCACTTTCATTCACCTCATTCTAATTTTTCCTTTAAGCCTTAGCTTAGGCATTGCCTCTTTCCAGAACTCTCTCCTGCCCCTCTCTGCTGCTTTGGCAGCTCTTCTACTCTCCTGGTCTCTACTGCATTTCTCCAGTGAGCCCTTCCAAATCTCTACTTGTGTGGTTTTTTTTACCAAATCATTTTATAATGCCCATCCTTATTTCTTTCTACTTCCTAAATAAATACTGTTATTTCTTTCGAATTTAATGAAGTAGCATTTGAGACATTCCAACATCTCTTATCCTCTCTGAGTTATCGAATGTTATAGGGATAGAGAAGAAGGGGAGAGGAGTCATGAAATCCACAATCATAAAGTTGGAGAGGAAGGATGTGAAATGCAATTATAATTACACAACATACACACACATACATGCACACACAAAGGGTTCTGGAGGATGTTCACAACTCCACTAAAAACAGTAATTCCAAGTGGCACTAATCTTTAACCCAGATTGGATCATAGGACAAATCAAGTTACCCCATTCCTACTCATGCATTTGACACATTTATGGTCTGCATTTATAGCTTTTGATCACAATTTCCTAGGAGGCAGCTGGTCCCTAAATCAACAAGTCAGTAAAAAGCAACCAAGGCCCAGTCCTGCTAACAAAATTACCTATGAGGAGGTCAGTGCTTTTTGGAGCACATTTAAAACACTTATGGGAGCCATTTTTAAATGTCTGCTCATGGATCCAGGTAACATTTAAAGATCCTGGTTGTACTTTCTCATGATTCTGGACTTTGAGGGATAATGCTTCTACAATAACTCAGAACAAATGTTTCCAGAAATGACTGAATTCAAATGATACAGAAAAAAAAATCTTTCCTGAAAATTTTTACTTAACCACAAGCAATGGTATGCCAAGAACTCAAGTCAGAGGAAGGGATATGTAGGCATTTCTCTGAGGGGTGACCATGGTGATCTGTTTACACTTCGGGGGCTGGAGTGGGGTGGAGTAACTGGACTCCTCAGGCTGCCCACCTAAGGAGATACTGCTCAGGGAAACCAAAAGGACTCCTTGGGAGAATACCCAGAATTCTCTGGGAAGATCTGCCATGTTTAGAATGCAGAATGGCACTGAATAACCCCAACCAAGAAAAATAGCCGATCCCAAAATGGACACTTGACTTCCAGATTCTACCACACTCCAGAGCCCACGTGTACTGAGTCCTAGCCCTCAGTACCACAGGAGCTGACCTGAGAACACCTCCATTCCTCGGACAGAAACATCAGATTCCCAAAGGTAAACAAGCACTTCTACCTCTTACTCTTTCTTGGTAGATCTATATTTTGATGAATGAGAAAAAAACAAAATTGGACTCCCTCTGACTAGGAAAGTTTTCTACAAGGATTCCACTAGGCTTGAATTCTTTTAAAGCTATGCAGAAAAAAAAAATTCCCACAAAAGAATAAAGAACACTAACCAAAGAAATTTCTCTCTCACAGATTTTGTAGCGGCTCAGAACTTCCTTGAAAGGGAAGGACAAAGCGGCCGTTTGCTCAGCTTAGATCATTTTGATTGAGACTCATATGTTATTTTAAATGAACATTGCTCAGGTAGTTAAGCCTTAAAAATCAACCATCCTTGACAATTGTCCATTTTTTTTTTTTAAGTCTTACCTTAAGCGTTTCAGAAACACATTTACAAAGTACGCTGTGGTAAGAAGTAGCTAAGCTTCCTGCCTGGCTTCACAGCAGGAATGGGACTCCTGGCCTTTGTTCATCTTTGCCTTTGAAAACTTTGCTACAATTAAAAGGGGGGGGACCAGATTATACTTAAAAAGCAAATATGCTGCAAATGCTCTAGCAACTGAAATAATAACAAAATTCCAATGCACACTAATATTATAATCCAATAGAATATTTAATTTTAAAAATTTTACTCTAACCATTTGACTAATGACGTCAAAAAGAAAAGTACTGATTTTCTCTGGTGACACTGAAATATTTCTTACAGTGGCATTCCTTTGGAGACATCAGAGCTAAAATTTTATTTGCATTTTCTATATGCTGTGTAGGGACTCAGCATATTTGATGATATCAGGATCCTTTATCTCCATGCCTAATATACTTTTTCCCTAAACTGTAGATGTCCCCAGGGTCTTACACTTTATAGTAATGCTGACAAAAATGTTAAGGAAAGGTCTTCAAAAGAAAGCATGACATTTTGCAGTCTTCAGTTTATCTTTAGAATGTACAATTATAAACCATGCTTGAAACAGCTGTCCAGATATATGTGTTAACACAGAAAGTGTCACCATTAGTTCTTGCTCTGTAAATGAAAATATTGTGAAAAAGCTGTTTAGCAGCAGTGAATGTCATCTCTACCACTTTATGAAAAAGTAGTATTGTAAAACATGCCATCAAGAAAGAAACATATTTACTAAAAGGTCTTCCATACAAGCACAAGCCATGGACCTATACACATACATTTTATTGGACAATGTCATTAAGTGGCTATAGTTTAAGTATTCATATGCAAGAGGATATATATGCACATCTCCTTTTTATTGTGCAATGATAAAAATACAGTGGCATATTTTAAAAAATGTTCTTATTGTTATTTAAATATGCATGTTCTTATCGATATATATATATTTTTTGCCGTACTGGGGATTGAACCCAGGGGCATTTTGCCTCTGAGCTACACCCCCAGCCCTATTTTTGTTATTCTTTATTTTGAAACAGGGTCTCGCTAAGTTGCGGAGGGCCTCACTAAGTAGCTGAGGATGGCCGGGAACCCACATCCTCCGGTCTCAGCCTCCCAAGTACTAGGATTACAAGCATGCGCCACCATGCCTGGTCTTATCGATATTGAAATATGTAATTTCTAGGGGAAAGTCACAAGCATACATATTAGTTTCTATAAAAGATCTGTATTAAAGCTTTCCTAAGATGTCCATATTAAAGTCATATACACCAATGTAATAGAAAGATCTCTATTTCATGGTATCTTTATCTTCCAAAGGGGCAAAGGTGGGTCTGTATTTCTTTTTCCACTTGGCTTTCTTATGGTCTTCTAATTCTGGCATCTGTGATTAAATTTACTTTCATTCTTTGATGTGAGTATGCATGAAGTAATCTCTTTTCCTTTTTTTCTGCATAGACATTTTCCTGACCTTAAATATTTAAAATTTCCTTAATGACAAGGAAAAAAATCAGTGTCAAACTGTGAAATGAGTAAAAAATATATTTGGTTTTAAGAAATAAAATGATGAAACTTTGTAATATTGGTATTCTTCTCCAAGGGCTTTTGAGACTTGTGTTGCAATACATACACCGTATGCATATTATCATATGTTCTTGGGAAGTATATTTGCAGCCCAAATAACCATCCTTACATTATGCATATGGAGAAACAGAGGCACAGAATAGAATCACTTGTCCACCATTTGTGCACAAGCAGACTAATTAATAGGAAAACAGAAGAACCTAATTCAAATCATTTTCAAAAGAACTTTCCTTTTGCTTTAATATTTTTCTACTTTTCCTTTTTATACATAGCCAATTTCTCTGCCATAGTTGGTACATCTGTCCAAATATCATTGTTTTAAGTTTTCAATCATTCTTATAGCTAAGGTAGGAATTTGACTTCATGTATCTATGAAGAAAGGTTTCTCCAAGTAAATGAATAGCAAAACGAATTTGCAAAAACAATGTTTAACTACTTAAGATTAAATAGTTTTATGAGACCTGGCTAATTTAAAAGCATCTGTTTCACTATAGAAAAAAATCCCTGATAAGCAAATTATTCTTAAATTTGTAGAAAGAAAAAGGCTCTAAGCACCTCTATTAGCATGCCTTGTCAATCCAATCCTAATTCTTTTTGAGCAACTCACATGTTTAATTGTCTGCCCCTCCCCCCTTACCACTATTCTTCCACTTCCATGATGGCAGGATTTTTTTCTCTTAGGTGTAAAATTAAAATTTTCAGTTTCTAAGTAATAATACATTAACATTCGTTTTAACAAAGAAATAGAGTCATATAAGTACCACAAAAATCAGGATACAGAATAATCCCCCCAACTCTCTCCAGTAATCTTTTTATAGTCAAACTGCCATCGCCCCACCCAACCCCCCAGTCCTAACTCCTGGAAACCACTGATCTCTCTTCATCACTTACAATTTTATCTTTTTGTGGATGTCACAGAAATGGAATCATATCGCATGTCACCTTTTGAGACTGGCTTCTATCACTCAGCAAGAGGATCTATTCAGACTGTTGTGGGCATCTCTCTCTCTATATATATATATAAATATATATTTTAATGCAGAATAGTATTCCATTGTGTGAATATACCACAGTTTGTTTATACATTCACCCTTGAAGCTTCTAGTTTGGGGCAGTTGTGACTAGAGCTGTTACAAAAACTCATGTATAGGTTTCTGTGTGACTGTAATTTTTATTTTTCCAGGAAAAAAATTCCCAATGTTGGGATTTCTGCATCATATGGCAAGTACATGTTGAATTGTGTACAGATTTTTTCAAATTGTTTCCCAGGCTGGCTGCATCGTTTCACATTTCTACCAGACACACATGCAAATCCCACCAGCTCCACATCCTCATCAGCACTTGGTATAGCACGCTCCCTAAACAAGAGCCATTTTAGCAGGTATATAGTCGATCTCATCAAGGTTTTGCTATGCTTTTTTCCTAATAGTTAATTATGTTGAATATTTTTAATGCATTCATATGCCTTTGATTGTCTTTGAAATAACTGTTCAAGCCTTTTGTCTCCTTTTTTTTTTTTTGTGGTACCGGGGATTGAACCCAGGGGCATTCTACCTCCGAGCTACACTCCCGGCCCTATTTTTTATCCTTTGTTTTGAAACCAGGTCTCACGAAGTTGCGGAGGGCCTCACTAAGTATCTGAGGCTGGCCTCGAACCCAGATCCTCCAGTCTCCGCCTCCCAAGTTCTGGGATTACAAGCGTGCACCACCACGCCCTGCTCGCCATTTTGCCTACTTTTAAGTTAGGTTGTTTTCTTCCTGCTCAGTTTTGAGAATGCTTTATTTACTCTCGATACAAGAGCTTGGTCAGGAATGTGCTTTGGAAATATTTTTTCCTAGTATAGGATTTGTCCCTCCCTTTCTCCCTCCCTCCCTCCCTCCCTCTCTTCCCCCTTCTCCTCTTTCTCTTCCTCCTCCTCTTCCTCCTTCTTCTTCTACTTCTTCATTTTGCACATACTAGGAAAGTGCTCTGTGATCTACCACTAAGCTACAGCCCTAGCCCTTTCTTTATTATTTTTATTTTGAGACAGGGTCTCACTAAGTTGCCCAGGCTAGCCTTGAACTTGTTGTGATCCTCCTGCTTTAGCCTCCTGAGTAGCTGAAATTACAGGCATGTGCACTGTGCCTGTCTTGTCTTTTCATTTTCTTAATAGTAGAAGAAAGTTTTAAATTTTGATGAAGATCAATCCATTATTTTTTCTTTTACGAATATACTTTTGGTCAGGTATGGTGGCGCACGCTTGTAATTCGAGTACTTGGGAGGCTGAGACAGGAGGATCGCAGGTTCGCTGCCAGCTTAGCTACTTAGTGAGGCCCTCCTCAACTTAGTGAGACCCTGTTTCAAAATAAAGAATAAAAAATAGGGCTGGGGGTGTAGCTTGGAGGTAGAATGCCCCTGGGTTCCATCCCCAGTACCGCAAAAAATATATATATATACTTTTGGTGTCATGTATAAAAACTTTTTGTCAAAGATTAAGATGTTTTTCTCCTATTTTTTTCTTTTAAAAGTTTTATAGTTCTGACTCAGATCTTTGATCAATTGAGTTTTGGGGTAAATTTTTGCATAAAGTATAAGTTTTTATTATAATGATTACTATTTTGCTTATTGATGCCTGCTGTTCCAATATAATTTGCTAAATGTTCAGATTCCTTTTGCACCATTGTAAAAACTCAATTTGGAACTTTTGTGAGTTTATTTCTAGATTCTCTGTTTTGATCCATTGTTGATTGTCTATTTGTTTGCTGAAACCATATTGTCTTGATTAGTGTAGGTACACAGGAACTCTTAAAATTGGGAAGTGGGATTCTTTTCAGTTTATTCTTCAAAATCATTTTATCTGTGTCAGTTTTTTGTCCTTCCAGAACAATTTTAGAATTATCTTGTCTGTATCTATAAAACAATTTTCCTGGGAATTTCATTAAAATTTCAATAAATCTTTGGGTCAAATTGCAGAGAGAATCTACATCTTTATTAAGACTTCTGATTTATGAACATGTTATAGCCCTCTATTTTAGTCTTCAGTGATTTTACATCAGTATTTATAATTTTTAGCACATAGATCCTGTAAATATTTTGTCCCATTTATATCTACGTATTTTTGACTACTGTGAATGTTTTTTTTTTAAATAGTTAAGTTCAGTTTTCAATCATGCATTGCTAGGATGTAGAAATGTAAAGATGTTTATATATTGATCTTGTATCCACGAGATTGCTAAATTCACTTTTTTTCTCTTGGAGTTTTTTTTGGTAATTTTCCTACACAAGCCATTATGAACTCTGCACTAAGAAGCACCTTTATTTCTAATCTATTGGCCTATTTTGCTTTAACATACTTAACCACCTTTGACTTCCAGTACAATCTTGAATAGGAGTTAAGTAACCATCCTTGTGCTGTTCCTGATTTTAGAGGAAAAGCATTTAGTTCTCATCATTACTTAATTATTTTTTAGGTGGACTTTATCAGGTTGAAGTAGTTTCTTTCTGTTTCTACTTTGCAGGGAATTTTTACCATGAGATGTTAAACTTTGGCAGATATTTTTTTCTCTGCACCAATGAATATGCCACTGTGATTCTTTCCTTTAGACCAAATATAGTGAATCACATTGGTTGATTTCTGATATTGAAGCATCTTTGACAATTCACTTTGTAATCACTATTCTTTTTATATTGTGAAACATTTGGTTTGCTAATATTTTATTGAGAATTTTTGCATCTAATTATGAGGAATGTTTATGGTTTTTCTTTTCCTTTCATTTTATCATTGCTCAGTTATGGTATCAGGGTTATCCTCTGAAGGGCAAAGTTATTCTTCTGGCATCCTAAATTTGGACGTATTCCATCTTCATCTATTTTTGGATAGAGATTTTATAGAATTAACATGATTTCCTTTTTCTTTTTTTTTTGTGAGGTGCCGGGGATTGAACCCAGGGATGTTCTACCTCTGCGCTACATCCCCGGCCCTATTTTTTATACTTTATTTTGAAACCAGATCTCACGTAGTTGCGGAGGGCCTCACTAAGTAGAGAGAGAGAGAGTGTGTGTGTGTGTGTGTGTGTGTGTGAGAGAGAGAGAGAGAGAGAGAGAGAGAGAGAGAGAGCTGAGGCTGGCCACGAACCCGGATCCTCCAGTCTCTGCCTCCCAAAGTACTGGGATTACAAGCGTGCGCCACCACGCCTGGTGTACATTATTTCCTTTTTAATTGCTTAGTAGAATACACCAATGAGACTATCTGGGCCTAGAGATTTCTTGTGAAGAAGGATTTTAAGAATTCAGTTTCTTCAATAGGAATCAGGTAACCTATGTAATTTGAGTAACTTTCAGTAGATTATGGTTTTCAAGAAAAGAGTCCATTCCACCTTTTGTCTACCTCTATCATTACATTAAAAAGGACTTTCTTATAGAAAACATAGACTTAGGTCATGTTTTCCTTGACTCATTTCTGGTAATCTTCATTTTAAATTATTATAGTCAGACCATTTACATTTAATGATACATGCACATGGATTATTTCTATCTACCAATTTATTATTTGTTTTCTTTGTTATTCAATTATTGCTTTTCCTTTCCTGACCTCTTCAAAGTTTCTTGAGCATTTCTAGGATTCCAGTTTTAGTTCAGTTGTGTTTTTATTATGTCTAGTATAGTTGTGTAGTGGTTGTTCTAGGGATAATAACATATATACTTCTCTTTTCACAGTTTGGAATTAATTTTATATCAAGTAGATTGTAGAAACTTTCCATGATAGTTCCCTTTATCCTTTCCCCTTTGTGCTGTAGTTGCCTTACATATTATATCTACATATGCTGAAAACTCTACCCATCAATGTTAAAATGTTTGCTCTCCGCTTTCAAATGTATTTTAATCAAGAAGAGAAGAATATTGTACATAGACCAATATTTATTATTTCCTTTGCTCTTCTCTCATTCTTGTTCCAAGTTTCCTTCTGGTATTGTCCTCTTTCTAACTGGAGAACTTCCTTCAGACATTCTTTTAGAGCTGGTTTACTGTCAATGAATCCTTTTAGTTCTCCTTACCTGGGGATGTCTTTAGTTCACCTATATTTCTGAGCAATATTTTCATTGGATATAGAATTCTGGGCCGGCAGTTGATCCCAGCACCTTAAATTACGTCACCCCTTCTACACACCATGGTCTCTAATAATAAGTCAGTCCTTTAACTTGTGGCTCCTCTATAAGAAATGCATGATTCAACTCTGGCCTGTCAAACAATTTTTTGTCTTTATTTTTGTAACATTTTGATTATAATGTCTGAACATGGACTTATTTGGGTTTATACTAATTGGTTGTCACTGAATTTCTTAAATTTTAAGGTTATGTTATTTCTCCCAGGGTGGAAAGGTTTTAGCCATGATTTCTTCAATCGTGATTTAGCACACTATACACTCTTGTCTTTCTAGAAGTCCTGTGACACAAATATTGGGTTTTTCCCATTGCTCCAAAAGTCTTTGAGGCTCTGTGTTATTTTTTCCTACAATTTTTCTCTGTGTTAGGCTGGATAATTACTTTTAATCTATTTGCAAGTTTACTGACTCCTCTTTCTTTCTGTTATTGAGTTGATCCAGTAAAATTTTTAGTGTGGGTTATTGTATTTTTTAGTTATACCGTTTTCACTTGATTTTTCTTTGAATTTCCTATTTCATTGCAGAGACATTTTAACTTTGTTTCAAGAGTACTTGTGATTGCTTGTTAGAGCTTCTTTTTCATAACTTTGTCCTATAGAAGTCTTTGTCCATTAATTTCAACATCTGTATCTTCTCAGCATTTCTATTAATTTTGTCTTGTTTTGTTTTGTTTTCATGCAGGTTGAGATTTCCCTTATGCCAAGTAATTTTGGATGATATCTTAGATATTTAAATATTATAATACAAGACTGTGCATCTTGTTTAAATCCTGTGGAGTAGGTAATATTTCTGTTTTGGCAAGCAGTCAAACTTGTGATGTTCGACCCACAAGTTCCAACTGGCCTGCTGAGGGTCGCGGTTGTAATGTGAGGTCAGTTTTCAAGGCCTTTCCAGTGCTGTCCAGACTTTTTCCACATGTGTGACACCCACTGGCTAGGATGGACATAGGCAATGTTGAACCTGTTAGTTTAATTCTCAGAATTTTTGATATACTAAATTAGGACCAGATCCTCACTCTAGGGAAGATTCCAGGAGTTCATAGACATATTTATGGGGCCACTTTCCCAAGCTTTTAATCTACTGCATTGTCCCCGGCATTTTCTATTTTCTTGAGCTGCCTTTTTCAGCTTCTCACCTATAAGTTTGGGGCTTTAGTTATCCTACTTAGCCACACATGTCCATGTAGTTGCCACATAATGAGAGAGAGAGTGTGAGAGAGAGACAGAGGGAGAGATAGAGAGAGACAGAGGGAGAGACAGAAAGAGAAAGAGAGAGAGAGAGAGAGACAGAGAGACAGAGAGACAGAGAGAGAGAGAGAGAGAGACAGAGGGAGAGATAGAGAGAGACAGAGGGAGACACAGAAAGAGAAAGAGAGAGAGAGAGAGAGAGAGAGACAGAGAGACAGAGAGACAGAGAGACAGAGAGAGAGAGAGAGAGAGAGAATGCACAACGTGAATGTGCTCACCCTCTTGAGACCACAGCCCCACTATGTGGGAAGACGCTCCCCTCTCTCAGATGCTGGACCCTGGAGATGCTTCTTGCCATTATTGTGATACTTTCCTGGAATTGCTTAGATGCAAAGAAATGGAGAAACTTGAGAAAGAGAGGATAGAGGAAGAAAGTAAGACAGACCTCTCTCTGCCTCTACCCCTTCTCAAACCAAACCAGAGGATTCTCCGGAGCTCTCTATCTGGAGCCCACTTCCAGGTTTTGACTGCAATGAGATTAGGCCAGGAACAAACAGAGGGGAACAATGGAAAACTCACCACCAGTTTTAGGGTGTTTTTGATTCTGATCTACCATTTCCCTTTCAGCATCTTCAGGGACTCCAAGAATTTGGTCCCGGTTTTATAGTTGAATCGAATGAGAGACACAGGGTGGACTGTGCTTACTCTATTTTATCCTCAACTGAAACTCAGATAAACATTTATTAAAAATGTGAAATGAAAGTATCATACACAAAATATAAAACACACATGTGAAGTTTAAAGACTGATATAATATCAGTGCTCCCTCGTCTCAGTTAAAAACTGAGCAAACTTAAATCTCTGCCCTTCCAATGTTTAACCTCCTTCCTGCCACAGGAAGGTTCTCAGGAACTTGATGTTAGAGACAGTAATTCTCTCACATGCCTTTCTAGTTTTACCATTTAAGTACATAAAGCTGAACAGTATACCATTTTGCTTTTATGTTTTACATTTTAATAAAGTAGTTATTAAATTAAATATAATACAAAAAGCTACATAGGTCATACCTATACGACTTGACTATATCATTCCATAGTGAACAAACTTTTGATCTACCACCCATTTTACATATAATACATTTTCAGCACCTTGGAGCCCTCTCAGTCCTCTCCAAATCACTGTGTCTACCTCCTTCCCTACAAGTAACCATTATGCTAACTTCTAATATCACAGATTACTGTGATCTATTTTTGAACTTTCTATAAGTAGAACTACGCAGAATGCATGCTTACGTCAAGCTTTTCCCTGATACTATACAATCATGTGTTGCTTAACAATATGGGCAGGTTCTGAAAATGCATCCTCAGGCGATTCTGTCACTGTGTGAACATCACAGAGTGCTCTTGCACAAACCTAGATGGTAGAGGTCAATCACTCCATGTGATCTCTTGATGTAATTAAAGGCACAGTGAACAGATGTATTAAGGCTGCTACCCGTGCAACACAGCATACTGCTTACAGTAAACCTTCATTTTTATAATAGGGGTAAAATCTAAAAATGACAAAATTATGGCAGGGTAAATACATAAACCAGTAACCCAGTTGTTTCTTATCATTATTAAATATTATGTACTGTGCATGGTTGTATGGGTTATTCTTTTTATATGACTGGCAGTTCCTGGGTCTGTTATACCAGCATCCCCACCAACACACGAGAAGCAAACTGCACTATGGTATTATAATACTTATGCTGTCAGAGGCAGGAATTTTTTGTCTCCATTACAATCTCATGAGACCAATGTATGTCACCTGTGTCTGGAAGGTCATCATGCAACCTATGACCACATTACGCTTTCACAATTTAAGTTTCTCCGTGCTCTTATTCTATACTATTTGCCTCTTGTCTATTTGAAATATTTAAAATGGGTTGTTAAATGAACAATTTGTTAAATTATAACCTTATAAAAGTACGGATAAGCTGGGTGTGGTGGCACATGGCTATAACCCCACTACCTGGGAGGCTGAGACAGGAGGATCTCAGGTTTGAGGTCAGCCTCAGCAACTTAGTGAGATCCTGTTACAAAATAAAAAATAAAAAAGGCTGAGGGTGTAGCTTGGAGGTAGAATGCCCCTGGGCTCAATCCCCAGTACCCTCTCCTCCAAAAGAGTATGGATAATGTGCTAGGAGATCTTTATTCTTCCATGCAAATTTTAGATCTGTTCATCTTACTTATCCTTATATGTTCCGTTACACAGCATAGTACCCAGGAAAAAATAGTCCACAGAAAACATTTTTGAATAAGGAAATGATTAAATTACAACTATGTTGGTATACAGAAAATATGCTAGCTAAACACAGAGGCCAAAGACCACGCGTGAGGTAGTGAAAATAGGTTCTAACCACCAGTTTTGGCTTTAGCACAAGCAGCTTAGTTCCAAAAGCAAATAGGTGAACAGATAGCCACTGAAATTTGGTCCATTTATGTAATTCTTTAGCAAATCTGCTTTGCCATCTGTCTTCTCTCTAAATAACTTGGAGTTCAAGAGTTTACAGGGGGTTACCTCAAGCTCAACTTTTTGGTAAGTGGTTATAGAGCACTGAACTCACTCATAGAGCAAACAAAATGCCGTCGACTTTCTGTCCGCTGCGAACCATCTCGTTCTGCAATCGCCACGACAGTCTCTGATTACTGATATTATTATCCCCAAAAGATAGTGCATGGAAATCCTCATCCCCTGCTAGGCTGTCCCAGTTTTATAAAGTGGAAATCTGGTTGCCTTACTCTTCGGGGGAAAAAAAAAAGGCCACCAGGAAAAAAAATTAGCTGTTTAAGAAAGATACCAGCTGCTCCGACACTGCATTAATGCAAGCACAGCAGAGTAAAAATGGGATGTCTGCTTTGCTGTTCTGTTACTCTTATTCTTTCTTTCTCCTATTGCTTTAGTGACAATATCACTAGAGAGTTAATGGAAGCAGTGTCATGGAATTTTCTAAACAATAAAGTGGTTCCCTCCATAATTACCTCCATCTCAATTCCATTTTCTCCTTCCAAAGTAGGAGGATTTAGCAGCAATCTTCCTCTCTCTAAATCCATTCCCATCTCCTAGTGCCTTTTTCTAAATAAGGTACACTTACATCACATTTAAACTGGCAAAATGTCTTGGTGGCACCCATGACATAAAGTAAAACATTGTTAATTAGGATTTTGTGAATTCTGAATTTAGGGCCCATATAGAGAGTTATCTGCAATTTTCATCTCAACAAAGTGTGTATTCATGTATAATTATGGTAAATGAAATTGAACTACTTTAAGAAGATAAACTATTTTCATGCACATCAAATACTTTGGGACCACCCATTAATATTTAGAAAATCGATAAAGTAGTGCTAGCAGAAATAGTGGAATTAATTTTATGTAGCATTTATCCTGCAGATGAGGAACAAAAAATCTCAGAAGGGGGAAAGGAGTTAGTGTAATCACTAAGCAACTACCTAAAGATTCTACTAAGCAAGTTCCTATTAGCTGCATCTAAAAGTAGCGTTCACAGTTTTCTTTTTTTTTTTTGCGGTACCAGGGATTGAACGCAGGGGCATTCTACCTCCATGCTACGCCCCCGGCCCTATTTTTTATACTTTATTTTGAAACCGGGTCTCACGAAGTTGCGGAGGGCCTCGCTAAGGAGAGAGAGAGAGAGAGAGAGAGAGAGAGAGAGAAAGAGAGAGAGAGAGAGCGAGAGAGTTGAGGCTGGCCGTGAACTCGGATCCTCCGGTCTCTGCCTCCCAAAGTACTGGGATTACAAGTGTGCACCA
>PVJS01009247.1:0-35643 GCA_004027185.1 Glis glis
TCTCTCTCTCTCTCTCTCTCTCTCTCTCTCTCTCTCTCACACACACACACACACACACATCAATAGATGATAGCATAATATATACCAAATTGACAGGGATTTCTTTTCTGATATCAAATTAAGGAAGCAAAATATATTTTCCTCATTCACTCCTGGTTTTGTAGAATTTTTTCCACATTCAATCAACACTGATCTTTATTATTGTCACACTTTTGTTCTCTTGTTTCCTGTGTAAAGTTCCGTGAGGATGCTGGCCATAGTATATCTTATTTGTAACCTATCAGGCCTATCATAAAGCTATGCACCCTAGAGATACTTAAGATGCAATGCAATTACCATTCATTTGTGTCACCCTCCCTTCAACCACTGAGAAGAGAGTGAAAGCAAACCACAGACTGAAGATCTTCTCTACAGCTGGCCCGGCAAAGGACCTGCACTCAAACTGCTCAGGGTTCCCAGCAGAGACCTTCTGCTGTCTCCCGCCCCACCACAACCCCCCTAAAGTGCTGTGGTCGCTGTACATCCTCTGACGACTGGCCTTGATCCCAAGTGCTGAGAAGAATCCAGCAGTACCACTTTGAAATGATTGCCACTCTAGAACTCTTCTGGTCCTTGACAAGCAAAGTCAACACATAATTGGCTTTTGGTAAAGACTAGAAGAGGTCTAAGGGAATAACCCAAGTATGCCAGCAGATTCATTACTAACATAGTAGAATAAAACAGGGAGGATTTTGAAATATTGTTCTTGCTCAGACGCTCTGCTTTTGTTTTGAACAAAGTGAAGCCCATGAGAAAAGGGAGCTCTTGTCTAGACTTACAGAGCATTTCTCACTCCTGGGAGAAAAGGTGTCATATTACTGTCCTTCTTTGTTATCTGCCACACACTCAGTCAAGAAGAATTTCACTTGGCCAAGTGAAAGGCCCTTCATTACCATCATTTTTCTGATTCATGAAAGAAAGCAAGTTGAAAACTAAGAGAGGAGAAAGAAGATGTACCATGTATAAATCCATATTCTTTACCTATATTTGACCTACATGTCTAGAAATTCTAATTAGAAAGGGGGAATGGTAGACTAAGAACACAGAAAAATGAAAGCAATATTCTGTGTATACTCCTGAATTCTGTTATGAGAAAGGAGGAAGCAGAAATAAAGCAGCAGCTAAATTTTGACCTTTATTTCATTAAAAACAAAAGCAATCATATTTGGTAAGCAACTTGCTTTATAAGTGCTCAATTAATTAATAGATTTATTTACTTCGATGCTGTGAATTGAACCCAGGGCCTCGTGTGTACTAAGCACATGCTCTACTACTTGAGGCACACCCCTAACCCTAAAGCTCTTTTTATAAAAGCAAAAATCATCATTGCATCGAAATTTCACTCATTTATAAGGTATATTTAACTTAAACCTCAATTAGAATGGCCATCATCAAGAAGTCAAACAATAAATGCTGACGAGGATATGGGGAAATAGGAACTCTGCTACACTGTTGGTGGGATTATGAATTAGTGCAGCTGCTATGGAGATCAGTGTGGAGATTCCTCAGAAAACTGGGAATGGACCCACCATATGATCCAGCTATAGCACTCCTGGGAATCTCTCCAAAGGGACTGAAATCAGAATATTATAATAATGTATGCATATCCATGATTATAGCAGCACAATTCACAATAGCCAAATTATGGAACCAAACTAGGTGTCCATAAACAGATTAATGGATCACAAAATTATGGGATATACACACAATGAAATTCTACTCAGCAATAAAGAACAAAAGTATATTATTTGCAGGAAAATGGATGGACCTGGAGAACATTATGTTAAATGAGATTAGCCAGTCACAGAAAGTGAAGGGTCATATGTTTCTCTCATATGCAGCAGCTAGGGAGTAATGGGGATATAAGAGGGACTTTAGATAATGGAGAAGAAACTCCAGTGGAGTGAGGGAGGTGGTTTTGGTGAGGGTGGGAAGGAAAAGGAGAATGAATGATGGAAATACTTCCCTTGACATTATGTACATATTTGAGAATACCAAGGCCAATCTCAATATCGTATATAGGGAAGGGGGAGAGTGGGAAGAGAGCCAGGGGAAAATTCACCAAGTGCTGTGTGCATGTATGTCACTATCACTATGAACTACATTATGATGTGAGACTATAATGCACCAATAAAAGTATAAAAATCTTTTTTAAACCCTGTACTCAATAAAGCTTAGGGGACAAAATGCTCTGTGCATATTTTAAACATGAACTATAGGCAGTGGTCTATTTATAACACTGTTCCATTCCTGATATATTTCTAACTTCAACCATAATAATCACCACACAAGAGAAGACTCTTCTCAGTGATGTTCAAAGGAACATTTAGTTTTTCCACAGGCATTTTAAAAATTAGATTATTAAGCATGAGAATTTATTCACATTCATGTTACTTTTCCCAACAAATACTAAGGAATTAAACTAAATGTCAGCAAGGGCTGTTTCAGAGGAAAATATCCTAAGTGGCTTCTGATGGGAAATAAAAAATGAAACTCGAGTGGTAAGAAAGGTCAGCATGTAATAGAAGAGTAAATTCATCACAATTAAACGCTAGGAGAATGTATTTTTTAAGTGGCTAATACAAGATTCACCTTCTGGAACCTTTCTAAAAATACAAAAAACAAAGGAAAGGCAGAGTCCCATGGAAGACAGGTTTTGTTCACATTGCCTCAGTTGCCTATTTCTGTTTCCTATTCTTTCGCTCATATTCATTGGATCACTGTTCTGCTGAGGATTTTTGCCTGTCTTGAAACCATGACTAGGGAAAACACGGGCCAATTTCACTTCATCAGCCTTTAAAAATAGTTCTCAGATGCATTACTTACCACCATTGAAATTTCTCATCATTTCTCATAATTAGTGGGAAATACCAAGTCTTATTAGATAATGAGCCCAAATCTTAAAACAAATCATAAGCCGGCCTATATCTGCAACTGCTCTGTTAAAACTTGAGTATCTCTTTCTTCTTCTAGCATCTTAATTTGTTTTGTTGTTGTTGCAACAGAACACTTCAGACAGAGTTATCTGTAAAGGAAAGAAACTAATTTTGGATCCTGTTTCTGAAGGCTGGGAAGTCCAAGGACATGGTACCAGGAGGGTCTCATGCTGTTTTAACTCCTGTAGAAAGTAGAAGGGCAAGCAGTCCCATGAGAGAGACAGACAGACTAAACATGTTGTAATGACCTATTCTCTGTAACAACCCAGTTACCAATGCAGCCCCAGGAGAGCGCGCACACACACACACGCACGCACGCACGCACGCACACGCACGCACACACACACACTCCTATAACAGCATGAATCCCTCCATGGGGCAGATGAATGGACTTAAGGGGCCTCAAGACCTAAAGGCTCCTTAAAGGCTCCATCACCTCTCAACAACACTACATGGGGGACCAAGCCTCAGAATGAATTTTGGTGGGGACAGACCACATTCAAGCCATAGTATCACACCTAAACTATGTGCAAACAGCGAGAGTGAAAAGTTCTGTTGTGTTACACCTAAAGGAATGCACAGGCATGCAAAGTGAAATCCACATGGTGATTAAAAGCATACAGTTTAGTCTGATTTTGAGAAAATCACATAAGAAAAACATCTTAAAAGCGTGGCTCTTTTCTTCTCATGCCATAAGGCTATCTCCTCCTTGTCCATTCCTCCAATTGTTACCTAAATGCAGATACCCAACAAATGTGTTTCTATGGCCCAAACCAAACTTCTGAGTTCCAGCTCACATACCCGTCTGCTTACTTAATGTCTCCACTGGGATATCGCAAAGTCAACTCAAAGTCTGCATATCCAAGTAAAGTTTAAGGGGATAATCTCTCCCGCCTCCAACCTACCTATGATGATTAATTTTAGGTGTCAACTTGACTGAGTTAAAGAATACCCAGATAGCTAGCTGGGTATCTATTATATGCAGAGAGCAGTATTTCTGGGTATGTCTGTGAGATTGTTTCTGGAAGAAAATGGCATTTGAATCAGCGGACTGAGTATGGAAGATCCTTCCTCACCAATGTAAGCAGACACCATCTAATCCACTGAGGGCCGGGATAGAACAAAAAGGCAGAGGAAAGGGACAGGGACTAGTCTGGGGATTGGCCAGGAAATTTGCTGGTCCCTCTGCCTTCCATGTTTCCATATTTCCATGTTTCAGGTCTCTCTTCCTCACTCTTACACTTCCTTGAACAGGTCACTCTCTCCAGGAATCCCCCCTCATGGCTACAGTGTGGAGGAAGCAGCTCTGCTCCGAGTACACTCTGTGCACCTCCGGGTTAGTACTGTCTGACTCTGACACTGTCTCCCCAGGAACCAGGCACCTGTTAGAAAGTCTTCATTAGATCTTTAAGGCCAGGTAGTCACCAATTTTTTTCCCCGGTTCTAGGGATTGAACGCAGAGGCATTCTACCTCCGGGCTATACCCTCGGCCCTATTTTTTATTCTTTATTTTGAAACAGGGTCTCACTAAGTTGCTGAGGCTGGCCGTGAACCTGGATCCTCTGGTCTCAGCCTCCCAAGTACTGGGATTACAAGCGTGTGCCACCACGCCCGGCTCGTCACTGATTTTTTTTAAGTCCAGTAATCTGAGATTCCTTCAGATTAAATATATTCTGTATATATGACTACCTGCCTATTAAAAAGTCCTCTCACTGTTAATCCTTTAAATGAAGTAATAAGCATCTCACATCTCTCAAAATTTAGAGATAATTTTAAAGTTAGAAAAGCTTTGAAAAGGAAGGAGCATTTACTTTTCCTAATCATGTAATTCTACCTCCTGTTTCCCCAAATATATTCCAAATGTTGACAACTCTTTAAGATTGTTTCAAGCCAAGTAACCAATATTTAGGGACCTCATTAATTCAATAAGACATGTTTGAGTAGTGTTAAAGTGTTAATTATGAAGACCATAAAATCATAGGGAAATGTTTATACTGTAATATCAGGTCATAAAAATGGTACCCAATGCTGCACATACACTATTTCTCTCTCTCCTTCTCCTCCCCACCACACACACAAGCTCAAGGAAATTAATTACCCAAATATGAAAGTAGTGTTAATGGTAGTTGGAATGTGGGCTTTTTCCTTTCCTTTTCCCCCCTATATTTTAATGTGCTTTATTTTTATGAGAAAATAAAAATAATTAACTTGAACCCCAAAGAATATTTTCAATGTGCTTGAAATAAACCATAAAACCATGTCTCATTGAAATTCTAATACAGTAAAACCTAACTCTATAATAATTATTCTGTGTGTGGGGGTAGGTGGGACTGAGGATTGAACCCAGGGACATTCTACTTCCAAGCTACACTCCCAGCCCTTTTTTATTTTTTGTTTTGAAACAGGGTCTCACTAGGTTACTTAGAGTCTCACTAAGTTGCTGAGACTGGTCTTGAACCTGTGATCCTTCTGTCTGTTTCCCAAGTACTGGGATGATGGGTGTGTGCCACCATGCCCGGCCAGAATTATTCTCTATAGCTGAGTGACCCCACCAACACTGAGGTTAGTGCATGAACCTCTTAGACATACTAAAAGTAATATCCACTTTCTTAGCTTCTTTAAATTATGCTGTGATGCCATGAAAGATGCAGAACAGATGTGCAGGAGACATAGCTGAGGGACTTGGCTTCACGGCTGGGCTGCTACTATACATCGTGTGAGCTCCCAAAAGACTATGGGAAGAAAGGTTCTAAATGGCTTGCTTCCCTCAGTGGACACATGGTTTTCTCCAGGGTTAGTGAACTCCACATGAAGCCACACTGGAGCAACACCCGTACTGCCACGGGCTACAGGTAAGAAGTGCAGGCGGATGTTTTACCCCACGGTCTGCTGACCACTCATCTAGCTTTCTATGTCTTCAGCTTCTGCCCTCACTAGTGCTTCTACCTCCTGCAGTGCAGGCTGCTGATGCTCTTGGGGGACTTCACAGCACTAGCTATTTGCTTCTCTTTCCCTCTTTGCCTGTGTCTTCTATCTCTTATCATTACAACCATGCTCTTTGATATGAATGAGAGGATAAGCCTTTAATATGAAGCCAGTTGATATCTTTGTTCCTTGTTCCTGCTCCTTCTTGTTTCTTACAAAAATTAGCACACCTGGGGTATTATCTAGAAACTTGCTATGCAATGGATAGTTCATGGACCAACAGCAACTGCACTCCCAGAAGCTTGTTAAAATGCAGAATATTAGGCTCCAAGCTCTAGCTCCACTGGACCAGAATCTGCTTTTTTTTTTTTTTTTTTTTTTTAGTGGTATCAGGGATTGAACTCAGGGGGCATTCTACCTCTGAGCTATATCCCCAACCCTAGTTTATTTTTTATTTTGAAACACATTCTCACTAAATTACTCTGCACTGCTGGCCTTGATCCTGCAATCCTCCTGTTTCAGCCTCCCAAGTACTGGGATTCCAGCCACTGTACCTGGCTCAGAATCTTCTTCACAAGATCCCGAAATGATTCCCATGCACTGATTTCAGGTTCTCTGGCTAAGTTTTCTTCAGTTGCCAAACCTCTGCAGCTCTACTTAGAGATTTAATGCTATTCTAATCTAAGGAAAAGTAAAAGGCTATGACTTGCTTTCACCTTGTCAGTAACTCAGGAAGCATGGTCATAAATGATAATGAGAGTCTAGCTGTAGAGACATGGAGATGGGTAGACTGCCCACACCTGTGCTCTGGGAACGGTATTTGAAAACACACACACACACACACACACACCTCAGAAATTCAGATGGAGCCAGGCATGGTGGCACACCTGTAATCCCAGTACTTGGGAGGCTGAGACAGGAGGATAGCAGGTTCAAAGCCAGCCTCAGCAATTTAGCAAGACACTGTTTCCACATAAAAAAATAAAATAGGGCAGGGGGTGTAGCTTGGAGGTAGAATGTCCTGGGTTCAATCCCCAGTACTACAAAAAGAAAAGAAAAACAAAAAAAAAAACAAAACCCTTCTCATTGATTTATTTACATTCTCACTATTCTTATGTAAAGTAAACCCTGAAGAAATGCAAATAACCTCTAATTTTTGTTTTTATATGAACTGACTCTTCAGAAATAGTCAGTTTACATGTGGACATATTAAATTAACTTTCAATCAATTATTGAATCTTTTTTTTCCAATTTAACTATATACTCTCCAGGATTGAGAATAATGTCAACACACTGAAATCTCAATCAAGCCAAGTAATACATGTTTTTTCAATTAAACTTTTTGCTTTGAGATCATTGTAGATTCTCATGCAGTTATAATAATACAGAGATCCTATATCTTTTGCCCATTTCCTGATTGTGGTGATGTTGAGTTTTGAGAGTTCTTTCTAAATCTACCTTTGATTATTTGTTAACTAATGTGGTTTGCAAATAGCTTCTCCCTGTCTCCAACTTGCCCTGTCTTTTGCAAAGCAAAAGCATTTCATTTTGATGAGGTCCAATTTATCACTTTTTCTTTTTATGAATGGTGCTTTTGATGTCAAATTTAAATTTTTTGCCTTGCCATTGACTTGAAGATTTTCTTCTGCTTTCTTTTTTATAAAACTTTACATTCAAGTTCATGATCCATTTGAGTTAAGGTGTGAGGTTTAGGTCAAGATTCATCTTTCCACCTCTGTCTATCCAATCATGCCAGCATCACTTGTTGCCATCTATTGAATTGTTTTTTTTTACGTTTATAAAAAACCAGTTGATCATATTTTGTGGATATTTCCGAGTTCTCGATTCTGTTCCATTCATCCATGTGTTTATTTTTCCACAAATACCACACCATCTTGATTACTGTAGCATACAGTATTGGGTAAAGTGATTCCTCCCTCTTTTTTCTTTTTTCAGATTTTTTTTAGCTATTTTAGGGTCTGTGCCATCCCACCAAATTTCTAGAATAAAATATATGTGTCTGCAAAAAGAGCAGGGAGGTACTCGTAAAAAAGTGTTTCTGAGCTGGGCGTGATGCTGCACACCTTTAATCCCAGCACTTGGGAAGCTGAGACAGGAGAATCGCAGGTTTGAAGCCTCAGCAACTTAGCAAGGCTCTCAGCAACCTAGCAAGACCATTTCCAAATAAAAAAATAAAATAGAGCTGGGAGTGTGGTTTGGAGGTAGAATGCCCTGGGTTCAATCCCCAGTACCACCATCACCACCAAATATATATATATTTCTGTTGTACCACCACACTTTCCCTGCATCTTCTGACTAGAAGCAAGTGTTTATGAGTTTTTTGTTTGTTTAATTTTTGTCTGTGCATTAAAGCCCCTATAGCACCCAGGGAACTCACTGCTGTGCTATTCCTCAGTTCCCAAGGTCCATGGGCTGCCTTCCTTCCTTCTACTTTTCAGAGATGTCCTGTGCTTATTTGTTGTATAACGTCCAAAGAGGAGAGCCTGAGAAGAAAGGGCTATCTCCTCTTCCTGAAAGCAAAAGTTCCAATGTATATCTTTAGTGTTATTTCTCATGCAAGGAGAAAAGTTAATAAGAAAGATAACCATGGAGGTATATATAAATGATATATACCTATATAGGTATATATAAATGAACTTCCAGATACCTTCTACTACTTACAAAATGTCATCTTGTGGTCATTTAATAACTATAGAGGGACAAATAGAAGCAAAACCAGAACAAAATAAAACAGGAAATGTGTTGGTAATGATATTTGGTAAACAATTTTTTATGTTTTATAGAATAAACATATATATATATGCATGTCTGTATGTATATATACATATATGTGTGTATATATGTATATCTACATTGATGTGTGTGTGTGTGTGTGTGTGTGTATGTATTCCAGCTCTATCCATTGAAAAGGTCTAGAAGCGACAATATTCTAGATACAATGAGCACCCAGATTTTGGGTTGTGTCATTCACCAAGGCTCCCTAGAAAATGGCTGATGCCAGGTCTGGAACAGGAAAAGTCTGAGATGAGGCTGGAGTACCTTATTGTACCAGAAAGCAAAGACATGCTTGAAGAAGAAAGGGGACTTGTCAACCTCACTTCTCTCTAGCATCTTTTAGGATCTTTTCCTTACATGGTATTTTCAAGTTTCATAATAATTAGTCTGGGCTTAAAGTTATCTTCACCCATATTGCTGGGCCCTCAGAACTCTCCAATCTGAAAATTCGGATAATTTCTAGAGCTCAGAAGAGATTCTATTATTTACCTAGCATTCTAGACTCTTCTTTTATGCTATTGTCTTCTATAATTGCAGGCATTTAGATGTTAGACAAACTTGACTGAGCCTGTCTCTTTGCCCTTCCTCTACCTCTCTTTTTATACTATGTCCCAGAAGATTTTCTTAAAGTTGTCTTTTAAATTTTCCATTGAATTTGCTTTGATTTTATTAACCAAACGTCCAATCTTCAATCCCCCATCTCAGCCTTACAAGCGTTTGCCACCCTGTCCGGATCATTTGCTGTTTCTGAACACGGGGTGGCGTTTTCCTCTAATGTTGCTGTGAGTTTCCTCTGACACTGAATACAGGCTCTGCTTTTCTGCTAGTCTCAGTTATAATAAGACAGCTAGCAGGTAGTCATGTGTGTAGAGATGCCAGACCTGTCAGAAAATAGGCTTCATTTTAAGATGAGCAGAGAGTGGACCTTCAAATACCTTGCAAAAGTTGAGGAAATTGTTTGGGACATACATACTCCCTTCATCAGTTCCAATTCTCCCTTGGGTCTTTTGATTCATTGAGAAAAGAAGTCTCTAGTTTTTAATTTAGGGATAAAATGCTGTTCTATTCCAAAACTATGACTGCAGGCAGAGGATAAACAGTACAGATGTGGGGCACAGCTTAGCTGTTCATTTAGTGACCTCTATTTATTGCACTTAAAAATCATTGTGAATCTTTCTTTTAACTTAAAATACCTACTGTGGCCAGTGGAAGTCTTTAGAAAACAATGTGTGGTAAACCTTTTACAATTCTTCAATTGAGCCAGGTGCGGGGGCGCATGCCTGTAATCCCAGTACTTGGGAACCTGAGACAGGAGGATCACAGGTTTGTGGCCAGCTCAGCAACTTAGTGAGGCCCTCTGCAATTTAGTGAGACCCTGTTTCAAAATAAAAAACAGGCTAGAGGTGTAGCTCAGAGGTAGAACACCCTTGGGTGCAATCACCAGTACTACACGTGCGTGCACATGCACATAGACACACACACACACACAAAAAAAAAAAAACTTCAGTTGTAGAAATATTCTCAAAATTCATATTAAGAAATTACCAAATCCATCTGTTTATTTTTTCTTTAAAAAATTTCTAAAATTTGATATGGAGAAAAAAGATCACTCTACCATAAAAAGCATTTCATTTCTCATTTTATAGATGTGAACGTATTCCTGAGTCTCCTCAGCAAATCTATTTTACCTTTGAGATGTCTTCTACTCTTTGCCCTCTATCTCTGAGCAGTAAACTCTGCTTTATTAACATAGGTAAGTCATAAGGTGGTCATATGAACATCTGTACAAGTCTACCAGATATTACATTTGGATTGAAACAAAGTCTTACATGAAGGTTAGCACTACATGGGATGTAGAATAGAAAAGAAATTATAAAAATTCAACAAAAAATACAACAGCTCTAGCATTATTTATGCTAATTCAAGGCAAAAGAAAACATACTTTATGCACTATGGCATTCAATGTTACTCAGACTGTAATCCATACACTTATTCACTGCCAACTTTATATCTGAAACATATATTATATATTCTTTGTATATGTATATTATATACATTCTTAGTATAGCTATATTATATATATTCTTTCTTTTTTCTTTTTGTTTGAAGAACTCAGAGGCATTCTACCTCAGAGCTACCCCAGCCATTTTTATGTTTTTATTTTGAAATAGGGTCTTATTAAGTTGCTGAGGGCCTCATTAAGTTGCTGAGGCAGGCCTCAAACCTGCAATCCTCCTGTCTCAACCTCCCAAGTACTGGGATTACAAGAGTGCGCCACCACACCCGACTTTATTTTTTATTTTGAAACTGGGTCTCGCTAGGTTGCTGAGGCTGTCCTCAAACCTGTGATCCTCCTGTCTCACCCTCCCAAAGTCTGGGATTACAGGTGTGCGACACCATGCCTGGCTATATATAGATATATTCTTAGTAACTTTTCAACCAAAGGACAAATGTCTTTCTCATCACCAGAGGAAGTAGAAAGACAATTTTATTTCATTAAAATAGCAACCTGCAATGTTAAAACTGCTGTCCCTAGATCTGCCCCACACCCTGGTCTAACACCAGCCTTATTTTTAAACCAGCCTTCCCCAAAGGCTTTCATTTTTCTTTGGAACACCATTCCATGAGGACCTGAGGCAGCATGAAAGTAGACACTGTACTTTATGCAGTCGATAAAATGACCAAAAATAAATGTAGGGCAGTGACTAAAACAAGGACATTTCTACGGGTAAAATTATACTTCCTCAATTAAAAGAGCCAAAGTATGCCTCACATAAGGAAAGTTCTGCTATTCCTCATTCTCAAACACTATTTTCATAGAGTTCACTAAAAACTGAATTGTCTGGATGATTTCTTGAAATACAAACACTTGGTTTGAGTTGAATAAACTAAGTGAATGGAGAATGCTTTCAATTTTCTAAATTTTTTTTTTTTTGCGGTACCAGGGATTGAACCCAGGGGCGTTCTACCTCTGAGCTACACCCCCAGCCCTATTTTTTATACTTTATTTTGAAACCGGGTCTCATGAAGTTGCGAGGGCCTCAATAAGTAGCTGAGGCTGGCCGTGAACCCGGATCCTCCGGTCTCCGCCTCCCAAGTACTGGGATTACAAGCGTGCGCCACCACGCCCGGCTCCGATTTTCTAAATTTTATGTGCATGCTTTGGAACTCTGAAGTCAGTCGAATGCCGTCATACTCTTAAATGCCTTCAGAATGCAAGTGGGAAGGTTCCACGCAGCATGTAGATGATGCTTCCGGAGATGAGACGCATTTGACTCCTGTGAGGAAGGTAAGACACGTAATTTCCTTTTGACCTTTATGGAGATTTATGAAACAGGCACTTATCTCCAACAAATGTGGTACCTTACAAAGGAGAATTTAATCTTAAATTAGTGATTTGGATGGATGTGGGAAAGAAGATAATGACTCACAATGGGATCTCTGATCCAACTTATAGAAGGTATCTAAAATAAATTCATAGAAGCAGAAAATAGAAAGGTGATTGCTAGGGGCTGAGGTAAGGAGAAATGGAGAACTGTTATGCTCGATGAATAAGTTCTAAAGATCTGCTGTATAACACAGTACCTATAGCTAACAATATATTACGTACTTTAATATGTTAAGGGGGCAGGTCTCATGTTAAGTGTTCTTATAAACATATACATATAACAACAACAACAACACAAAATGAAATTTTGGGAGGTTATGGATATATTTAGTGCCTTGGCTGTGGTGACAATCACAGGTGTAAAGCATATGCCCAAACTCATCAAGATGTATATACACTATATGCAATTTTTTATATATCAATTATACCTCAGTAAATCTAATAAAAACAAAAAAGTGAGATACCCTATGACCTTAGACTTGAAATCGTGTCTCTAAATGAAATAATATATAAGTCAATAACTAGACAAACTTTTCATACTGATTAATTACTGACCACGACATAAGGAAACATTCTTCAAGGGCTTCCTGCTCCTGAATGTACACTAGTTAGTTAGTTAGTTAGTTAGTTGTACTGGGGATTGAACCCAAGGGTGTTCTACCTCTGAGCTACACCACAGCCCTATTTTACTTTTTTTTATTTATTTATTTTTAAACAGAGTCTCGCTAAATTACCATATACTGGCCTCAAACCTGTAATCCTCCTGTCTCTGCCTCCCAAGTACTGGGATTACTGGCGGGCACCACTGTGCCTGGCTCTACATTACTTTTTTTAATACAATCTGCTTCAGATTACTGTAACATGCACCAGAAACTATGAAACAATACAGAAAATAAAAAAGATACACATCCTTACCTTCAAAAGTCTTGAAACTTTATATAAAGATCAATGGAAAAGCCAATTATTTTGAAGTCCATAAATGTAATAATGCTTTATATAAACTTCAGATGCATGAATTCTTATGTGTTAAGACAGAAAATGTTACACATTAAAATTTTTTAAAATCCATGAAAAAATAATGTATATTATCAAGCAAACCATATATAGAATAGGCAAAAGATCAACCATCATTTGAAAGGATGTTCAGTCTCAGTAGAATAAAAACTAAAATAAAATCCAATGATATCTTTGTCTAGCAAATTTTCAAAGGTTCAAAACGATGAAAATAATTCTAGCAAATTGATGCTCCAACTAATGGAAATGTGACCTAGCAGTAATTTAGGAAGCTATATCAATGCCCTTAAAAAACACTCTGAGGGACTTTCTCTCTTGGAAAAAAAAGATAAGCTTGTGGCCAACCACCATTCCCACCAAGAACAGTCAAGTAAACTGAATTGCTAGTTTGTTTTTGGTACTGGGGTTGAACCAGGGGTGCTCTACCTCCGGGCTACACCCAGCCCTTTTAAATTTTATTTTTTTAATTTTTGAAACAAGGTGTCGCTATGTTGCTGATACTGATCTCGAATCTGCAACCCTCCTGTCTCAGCCTCCCAAGTACTGAGATTACAGGTGTGTGCCACCACACCCAGCAACTGAATCGTTTTTTAAAACCTCTTTGAAGATACGTAAGAGCTAGCCGGACAGGGAGAACTCGAGAGGCAAGATCTCAGAAAGAAGTATGGAAAGGTGAGGTAGCTCTGTGATAGGTGAGACTTTCCCCGGAAGCATGAGCCAATTCTAAAATGCCAGCTCAGAGGGTTTCTCACGGCAGAAGAGAAGCTGAGAGCCTAGAAAGTGGCAGCTGAAAGGCTTAAACACAGCTGAGACTCTTGAAAGTTGAGTAAGAGGCACTGGGAGGCTGAGAAGCAAAGCAGAGCCAAGTCTCGAGGGCCTGGAAGCTGGAGTTCAGGGCTCATGAGAGGGGACAGGAACAAGTTCTGAAGGACTTTGCTCTTGGAATAGGATAGGCCGAAATGGAAGAGGCCTCATAACAACTAAACACTAGTCTCTAATTAGCTTGAGTTAAGTTTCTTAATCTTAATTAAGTTTCCTAATCAAATTTATTCTTAAAAGCCCGACCGACAGGACGTCAAGAGCGTCATCATTAGAATAAAAGGGTAAAGCAAAAGGTGGAAGATGTCTGCAGTCACCTAACTGACAAAGGGCTCACACCTTGGAATATATATTTTAAATACTAATACATTTATGAGAAAAAGACAGTCCAGTTGAAAGATGGGCAAAGGAATTGAACAAAAACCCTCAAAGATATTCAAATAACCGTAAACACAACATACTTAAAGGAAATCATCAGGGAAATGGAAAAAAAACCACTAAGACATAAATCCAACAGAATGGCTAAAGTATAACAAAAAAACAGCAAGCAAAAATACCTGGTGCTGATCAGGATGTCGTGCAAATGAAACTTTCATACACTGCTGCTGGCAGTGGAAACTGGTGACTGTGTTTTGCCATTCATTGTAAATGTCTAGTCATGTCTGCTCTGTAACCCACCAATCCATCCCAGTCCTAGTAAATGTATACTGAACAGAAATGCTCACATTGTGCACCAAAAGTCAAGTGCAGATATATTCCAGGCAGCACTACTTGAAATAACCAAATATGGAATAGCAAAAATGCTCATCATAGTAGAATTGGTAAATAAATGTGATCTATTCATATAATGAAATACAATGTAAGCATGAAAATGAAAAAACTACTCTAACACACCAAATGGATGAATCTCACAAATATAATACTGAATAAAAGGCACAGACACAGAAACCTATATATAATAATCTATATACAATTCAAGCCGGGCGTGGTGGCACACGCTTGTAATCCCAGTAGTTGGGAGGCTGAGACCAGTGGATCCGGGTTTGCAGCCAGCCTCAGCTACTTAGTGAGGCCCTACTCAACTTAGTGAGACCCTGTTTCAAAATAAAGAATCACAAATAGGGCTGGGGGTATAGCTCAGAGGTAGAATGCCCCTGAGTTTAATCCCCAGTACCACAAAAAATGAATAAATAAAATAAAAATTTAAGAAAGCACTCCAGACTTTGGATATGACGAAGAATTCATATATGGTACCAAAAAAACAAATTATCAAGGAAAAAACTGATAAATTGTATGTCATCAAAATTCAAAATTTTTCATTTCAAAAGGCATTTAGAAAATGAAAGGTCAAGTAACAGACTGAAAGTATTTGTAGAACACATGTCTGAAGATCTAAAAGATTTGTACCCAAGCCTTATAAAGAACCTTGTAACTCAGTAATACTCAAGCAAATCAATAAGTACATGGACAAAATACATTAACAGACATTTCAACAAAAAAGATATACAAAAGGCTAATAAGCACATGAAACGATGTCCAGCATGATCACCATTAGGGAAATGCTATTAAAACTACAACGAGATACTATTCTCATTAGAATGGCCACAATAAGTAAGATAGATGAGAACAAATGTTGGGAAGGATATGGAGAAATGAGAACCCTCAACCATTGCTGATGGAATGTAAGATGGTAAAACTACTTTGGAAAACAGTCTGGCAGTTTCTTAAAAAGTGAAACATAAAATTTCCATACAGCCCAGAAGTTCCACTCCCGGGTATTTATCCAAGAGAAATAAAACTATAGGTCTACACAAAGACTTGTACATGAATGGTTGTAGCAGCATTATTCATAATAAGCCCCAAACTAGAAACAACCTAATTGTCCATTACTTGCTGAATGAGAAGACAAAATGTAGTACATCTGTATAATGGAATACCGTTCAACAATAAAAAAAAATAAAGTGCTGATACATGCTATGCCATGGATGAACCTCAAAAATGCTAAGAAATGAAAATCAGCCATAAGAAACTACATACTATATATTCCATTTACAGGAAATGTTCAGAAAAAGTAATTGTACAGAGACAGAAAGTGGATTAATAGCTGCCGAAGGCCAGCGATGGGAGTGGGTATTAACTGTCAATGAGCAGGAGTGACCTTATGGGGAGGCGGGATATTCTAAAACCAATCATGGTGATGGTTGCACCCTTGGTAAAATTACTAAACACTATTAAAATGGCTAAATTGTATGTGATGTAAACATTTTCCCATAAAGCTGTTAAAATGTTTCATGTACATGACAGCAAGAAATTAGACCAATCTATAGGTTCACATTTAAGGAAACAGATGAACTACAAAGCTGTATCTATTGAATATATCCTAGCTATGTTTTTAAGTTTTTTTAAGGAATTGGAAAGAAACATACCCAAATATTAGCAGTAGGATTATTGGTGATAGATTTTTTCCTCGCTTTTCTGTATTTTCCAAACCTTGTAAAATGAGTACTTAATTTTTCTTACATTCATGAAAAAATTCTTCTTGCATATTTTATATATTATAAAAATACCTATTACTATTTCCTTTCAATCATCATAAGATATATTCCTTAAAAAAGTCTCTATTCCTTAGGAACGACTTTAAGGAGGCAAAATAAGCATTTTCTTGTCTATTTCATCATGCCTATTATGAATGGGTAGAACACTTTCATAACTTGTTCCCTTAGCAACTCTCTAACCCACCTGATCCCATATGCCTCATATCTACAGGAAGATTAGACATTTAATTTCTCTTTAATAGTAACAAAGTTGGCACAAGCTTCCAAGGCTTTAAAATTAGTTTAGCTAATCAAAACTAAATGTTTCTATTATCATACTGGTTTTTCTTCTAAAAATGTTGGTCCTCTCTGTTGCTTCTCACCACAAATAATGTTGGCATGTTCTTTGGAGGGCATACAAAGTTAGTCAGGGCACAATAATCTCTCTATTGAGATGCCCATGGTGCCCACCTTGGCAGCAGTGTCTGTGTCACTGAGCAGTTGACTTAACCCCTGGCGCCCCAGGTTCCCAGGGATTATCAGTGTGCCTTCACTCTTGAAGCTGTTATAAAGATTCACACTCAGTGCTCATATGAGCTAGCAGTTTTATTTAGGCCACAAAAGAAAGCCATATCCTCCACAAAACCAACACTTCAGTGACATTTAGGATCCTGCTGCTTTCTTGTTGCACATGACCATCCATTTTCCATACCTCACCACAAACTGAATTCAAACCTGTTTCTCACTTGAAGATTCTGCACTGCGGTTTTGACACGATGCCTATATTTCTCTTTCTCTGACCTCCTATATTTCAGAAAACTGACTTTCAATAACCTCGTTCCAGAACGAGCGTGACGCAGCTTCTCTTGTCCTTTTGCTGCTTTTAACATGGTGGGGGTCTTCATATTCTTTACTAGACTCTAGACCCATTCTACTACAACTGTGCCTGGCTTATTCCTGTATCTCCAGAGAGAACTGTAGTACAACTGACTTGTCTTTTATAACGACACTATTGTTGCTCACTGTGATTATCCTGGAGAGCTCCAGCCACGTCAATTCAAGAAATATGTCTCAGGCATCAACCATGTACAGGCACTGTGCTACCTCTGACATTCATATACAACACACTGCCTCCTAAAAATAAGTGCAGGTGACAGACGCATACATCATGGTCTCCTCTTCCTTCTCACACATCCAGAAAATGTCTCTACCCAAGACAGTTCCATAATCTCTTGGCAAAACATAGACATGTCAGGTAGACTCACCTACCTTACCACCCCGCCATCAACTGGGCACATCTGCCACGGTATAATAGAATAACAAAAATTTCACAAAATGTAGAATCAGAAGATCTTCACAACATCACCAGAGACTCAAATAACCTCAAAATTGTATATCCAACAATTGGTCATACTTTATCTTTAAAAAAAATCAAAGGATGGATCCTTGCTCCTTTGGTCCTATGGTATGTAAATGTGATTCAACGCCATAGTAAATTCCAATAATGAACACCAGAGAGAATATGTAATTACGAGATTTTTTTCTGAGTGAGAAGCTAGAAGACAATGCAAGAGAGACAGCACAGAACTAAAGATCACTTTGCTCTTTGTACACCACTTCCAAATAGGATTGCTGAAGAGCAATGTTGACTCATGTTCAGAAATAATGGCAAGTCTGTTTTGACCTTGATTCACTGCCATGATCAAAATAACTCTGGTTAGCTTGGGAAGATTTTGAAAAATGTAAAGATCATACTTACCATACTTAAAGCTCAAAAATCTATGAAATAAGACTTTGTTTTTAGTATTTAAAGTGGCCACCAAACAAAGACAAAAGAAACATGGGCAGACTCATCATATACCCTTGGAAATTACCTTTGCTTGCACACCTTGCCCTGACACACAGTGTTTTATCACGCTGCTCACATATATGATCTGAACCTTTGGCATAGACTTTTCAACTTGACTTCTATATTTCTTTAAAGTCATTTCCTTCCTTTAACAAAAAATACAGATTATCTTTTACCCAAAATGCTTGGGACCAGAAGGGTTTCAGATTTTGGAACTTTTCAGATTATGGAATATACTGAAATCTGAAATCTCTGAAATCTACAGCTTTTTGAGCTCTGTGATAGGGATGCTCGTTCTGTGTTAAGCTCCTGCTCAGAGCCAGCTTCATTTTTTAAAATGTTTTATATAATTTTCTTACTTTTATTGGTGCATTACAGTCTCACACCATAATACAGTTCACAGTGATAGTGACATGCATGCACATAGCACTTGGTGAGCTTTCCTCCAGCTCCCTCTCTACTCCCTTATTCCCCATACAAGATATGGAGACTGACATTGGTATTCTCACATATGTACATAATGTCAATGGAAGTATTTTCATCATTAATTCTCCCTCTTCCCCCTCCACTCTCCCCAAGACCACCTCCCTCACTCCACTAAAGTTTTTCCTCCATTTTCTGAAGTCCCTCTTATATCCCAATTACTCCCTAGCTTCCGCATATGAGAGAAAACATATGATCCTTCACTTTCTGGGAATGGCTAATCTCACTTAACATACTGTTCTCCAGGTCCATTCATTTTCCTGCAAATGACATAATTTTGCTCTTCTTTATTGCTGGGTAGAATTCCATTGAGTGTATATCCCCAGAGCCAGCTTCTGACTGAGCAATGCATCAATGGCGAACAAAAGAGATGTTTCTCCTGATCTTAGGGAACCTACAAGTCTAGTTGAGAAACTCATACTAAACACACGGTACCTGCTATGTATGCCATACATGTGCTATGAGAAAAACCCAGGATGCTCCAAGAGTGGAAAAGAGAGTTTATCATTTACATGTGTCCATATTTTATTGTGACATTCTCTAAATTTCATGCTCTAAGATAGTATGATATTATCACCCAGGATGAATCCATAGACAGAAGACTAGTATGTTTTGGTTTCAAAGTTGCAGTTTATATTTTATTATGCTTTATTTTTTGAATGGGGTATGGATGGGGGAAAGTGGGAGTATGAAGAGAAAGAAACTAAAGACTAAAAGCAGGAGTCTTTCACTACACTAGATAAAATTTTGCAAAATGCATGTGGCCCTGAAAAAAAAGTCTTCTAAAATAGAATTGTTGACAGATAATTTTAAATTCAAGAGCATTTACTGTTTCTTGGATCCTCACTAACTGAAGGACTCTCTCTACTAAATCCTGTCATAAAACAGATTTCATCTCTAAAAATGATTGTCTCTTCTAAATCCCATTTCTACTATTTCTAAATTTTAATATTCTATCAAGTTTGCTGTGAATCAAATAATTGGGAGGAATCACTCCAAATAAAAAGGGCTACATAACTATCATGGTAAATGCAAAGTACTCTATGTAACCTTCCAACACTAACCCTGCTCACCTCTCCCCCCACAATGCCTGAGCAGACAAAAATTTAAAGAAAATCTGCAATATTCATTTTAAACCTCCAAAAAAAGGATGGTGACAAAATAGCTATGCTCTAAATACCAAAGAACAATTTGTCATCATGCTTCATTAAATCACAAGGCAGAAAGGGTCCAGGGGAGGCCATGGTGCTGGTGTGTTACTGGTCTTCCCACTGATAGTGTCACAAGTGAAGCTGCCATTCAGCAAGACACCTGCCACTAGTTCTCTGGGCCTCTGCTCTGAGATGAAAGCATCAGCGAATGCTCTTCAAGTTCTCAAAGTGCTAACACAACTGACATGCAACTTAAGACCAAGAGCCCGCCGGGCATGGTGACACACACTTATAATCCCAGTACTTTGGGAGGTGGAGACCGGAGGATCCGGATTCGCGACCAGCCTCAGCTCTCTCTCTCTTTCTCTCTCTCTTTCTCTCTCTCTTTCTCTCTCTCTTTCTCTCTCTCTCTCTCTCCCTGTCTCTGTCTCTCTCTCTCCCTCTCTCTCTCTCTCTCTCCTTAGTGAGGCCCTCCACAACTTCGTGAGACCCGGTTTAAAAATAAAGTATAAAAAATAGGGCCGGGGGTGTAGCACGGAGGTAGAACACCCCTGGGTTCAATCCCCAGTACCGCAAAAAAAAAAATTAAAAAAAGACCAAGAGCCCAGAGGGAATTCACTGGCCCAGTACTAGCTCTACACACAATAATCAGAATTGCAATTCCTGGATTTCCTCTTAAACAACAGAAGGGAAAGAAAAGGCACTACATATTGCTGTATGAACACTACTGCGCATGCTTACGTGGAAGTTTTCCAGTTTTATTATATATCACCCACTCCCCTTCTCATTTGATTTCTAGGAGAAATGGCCTACGAAACAGTGACTATGGATGTGTGTGCGCTCAGTGGACGTTCAATAATGACAAGAACCATTGCAACCACATGGCCCAAATGTAGAGTTCTCCTAATGGCTGATGAAGCATATATGGAAATTCACCTTATATGTATTTAGGAGGTTGGAGTCAAGTAGGAAAAAAAACCAGAATTTACCATGGTGCTAGGAGATATATCATTCAGTGAAATAATCAAGTCTCACGTTTATATTAGGTTAAAAAAAATCCCCATCAGGCATGGTAGCACACTCTAGTAATCCCAGTATTTGGGAGGCTGAGTATTTGAGGATTACAGGTTTGAGGCCAGTGCATGGTAACTTAGCAAGACCCTGTTTCAAAATCAAAAATAGAAGGCTGGGGTATACCTCAGAGGCAGAACATCCCTGAGTTCAGTCACACACACACACACACACACACACACACACACACACTCCCCTTCCTACAAGGGCCACAACCTAAATGGATGCTGTACATAGTGTGGCTTTTTTAAACAAGTGCCTCTGTCCATCCACTAAAAAAATAACAACCAGAGGGACCTTTCTCTGGAATCTGGCATGAGCAAAGATCTTAAGAGTGAAACTTTAGTGTGTAAGTTTCAGAGATCATTTCTATTCTGGTGGTTCTTTATGTAAGATGAAGAAAATTACAACAAAAATAGACTTTAAAACTGAGAGTGCAAGTGAAAAATTATTTATTAAAAAGAGCACAGAAAATACTAAACACTTAATTTTATCATTATCCAGTGATGGGTGATCATCACCGATGAATGGAATAATTATCCAAAGGTAATGAAGCTATTTACTTTAGTCTTTTTATTATTATTATTCAGCTTCATTTTATCACTGTGCCTGTTTTTATTGCTAATCTATAGTAACTGAGTACTAAGAGATACAAATGCTAGAGTTCTTAAAACCCTTTTATTTGAATGTTCATCACAACCAAAGCTACACCCACATCTTTATATTATGTTGGGTTAAAAGAAAAGGATTGAATATGTTTGTCTTAGTCCACTTGGGGCTGCTATAATAGAATACCTGGGTAATTTATGAATGGGGATTGATTTGGCTCCTAGTTCTGGAGACTGGTTCTGAAATCCAAGACTGCAGGGCTGCATCTGGCCAGAGCCCTCATGCTGTGTCAACCCACAGTGCAAGGCAGAAAAGCAAGAGAAAGTATGCAGGAGAGACAGAGAGAGAGCAAACCAGGAGCCAGCAAGAGAGGGTCAAACTCACTCTCACAATAACACCACTTCCATGATAATGACATTAATCCATTCATGAGGACAGAGCCTCTCAAAGATCCCACCTCTCAACACTATTGCACCAACGATTAAGTTTCCAACACATGAACTCTGGGGGATACATCCAAATCATAACAACTGTATGAGATAAACATCAACAAAAGGAAAAAAAATGTTCCTAAAAGGTCTACCAAGATGCAGCCATTTGAAATAAGTATAGAATGAATGTTCCTTTTTAAAAGTGAACTACCCACAGAGGCCTGAAATTTGCCATCTTTAAATCTCTGGAGTACAAACAAGCACAATGCACACCACGGGTGGCTTTTTAACTTCCCCAACTACCACTTTAAAGGCGAAGCTCAGAAGTCTGAAGCTATAGAAGGCAAAATGTGACTGGCTGTGACTTTCAAGTTGGAAGATGAAATCAAATAGCTTAAAATAAGGCGTTCTTTGGAAGCACTAACTTCCCAAAGAACAAAATGCAAAACAAAATGCTAAATGACTTTAGACAAAAAAGAAGTTTGGGATTTAGCTAAGAGAAAGTACTGATACCAATATCCCGTACAGAAATTTCAGATTTATCAACATAGGAAAATGATAAATTATAACACTGGAATTAAAAAGAAAAGATAAAAGTAAGCATTTTGCCATCCTGTCTTGATACATTCATGTAAGCTTTTTCTTTTCAAAAGCAAGCACCCTACAGTGGTTGGTTGCTTATCAACCTAAATAACAAAGGTATCCAATTTTATACATGTTTATTATCTCAGAAACAAAATAGTTTCTTTAGTTGAGTCAAATGTAAATCATTTGAGTTCCAGATTATAGAATTATGTTTATCAGAAGATCTCAACAGCAACCAGAGGTATCAAAGGCCCATATTTCCTATGTTAAATCTGAACAAGAAATAAACCCCACTATGCCAAAAGGGAAAGAAATGAAAACTGCAGATCGTGATCATGAGTGCAAGCTGGATGAGGAAAAATAATTCTCCCAGAGGAACTGTAACCATAAGCTGGCCCTAAAACTAAAACTTCTCAAGCAGAAATCTGATTCGTGCAGTGCCCAGGTGAATACAGCACCCGAGCTAGTAGAAGAAATAAATATATTTTCCTGCTGGAGGAACTCACCTTCAACTCAGGCTGGAAAGAATTGCCACAAAGTTCAAGGAAAGCAATCGATTCACAGTAAAAATAAATAAATAAAATAAAAAATAAAATCACAGAACATCAAAATAATCAAAGCAACATGAGTGATTAAGAGCGAGCAAAAAAGGACAGAAATAAACTCATAAGAAGACTTCAGTTACAGAAATTATTAGACAAAGAATATAAAATAAATTAATAAATGGATGAAATTATGAGCAGGAAATAAGTGAATATGAAAAAAGAACCGAATAATGTTTTAGAAATGAAAATAAAACTGATATTACAAACTAAATTAACAAAGTGGGATATTATGCATAGCCAAAGTGAATTAATAAACATCAAGTTAGAACAAGAGAGGTTTTCCTGAATGCAATCAAGAGAAAAACAATGAAACATAGAGATGAAAGAGATGAGACAAGTAAGATAAATATAGATGATTACAAACACGCAATTGGAGTTTCAGAGGGAGATCATAATAAAATAAGCAGAAAGTGTGCAAAAAGCTGATACATAGAAGTTTTCAGAATTCCTGAAAAATACTAATCTTCAAATAGAGGCCATCTCATGCCTAATAGGGTGTTTTTGTTGTTGTTGTTTGTTTGTTTGTTTTGTTTTTGCGAGAGTACTAGAGATTGAACCCAGGGGTATTCTACCTCTAAGCTACACCCACAGCCATTTGTATTTTTTTTATTTTTTGAAACAGTGTCTCCCTAAATTGCGGAGGCTGGCCTTGAACCTGTGATCCTCCTGTTTCAGCCTCTCAAATAATGGGATTACAGGCTTGTACCACCTTGCCCTGCCTACCAGGATTTCTTAGAGCATTTACTATACAGATGACATTGTGATTCTCCAAAGGGGAAGGAGATTACAACATTTCCCAAACTGCAGAAGGGACATTGGTTCTATCACAACACATTTTAAGAAAGATGACCCTCTATAATCCCAGCACTTGGGAGGCTGAGACAGGAGGATTGCAGGTTCAAGACCAGTGTGAGGTAATTTAGCAACAATCTGTTTCAAAATAGAAAATAAAATAGGGCTGAGGTTGTAGCTCAGAGGTAGAGTGCCCATGAATTCAATCCCCAGTGCCACAAAAAAAAAGAAAAAAAAAGAGGAACGAAGGAACGAAGGAACGAAGGAAGGAAGGAAGGAAGGGAGGGAGGGATAGATGACCCTCACCTACTCCTCTCCCCTTTCTCTGGCCATCTGAGTCTCTGTCCTGTCCTTTGACAGTTCCAGGTTCTCAGCCCAGAGGATGTGTCCTCACTGTTGCTCTTGCCTGAAACACTGTCCCCCAGAAATGACTTCCCTGGCCACTCCATGGTGATTTTATTGTTAATTTTCCTCTAATACTCTTGATCTCTCTTCCCTACTTCATTTTCCTTCATAGTAATTACCCCTCCTATTGTACCATATATTTCACTTGTTTACTTTGTTTATTGGATGTCTCTCCGCAGCAAATGTGAGTCCCAGAAGTCAGGAGTTTGGGCCGTTGTGTTTACTGCTGGCTTCCAATAGCGCATGACCCCCAATAAATGACTAATGGAAGAATTGGTCTAGAGGTGTTTCTGTCGATGAGTAACAGAGACAATGTACAAAGACTTTATAATTCTAAACAAATATAATAGTATTCTTTTCTGTATCGTCCCTTCTCCCTGGTTTTAGAGGATCTACCTCTTTAATGTTAGTAATTTATGATATAATTTTAAAAAGAAAAATGACTGTTTCATTCTAAAACTTGCCTCCCCAAGATCCACCTATTAATAATGGAGAGGTTGGTGTGGACGAAAAGAAAATAGACTTGGCTCTAGTTACTTTTCAAAGCTGATGGGACATTAATGCCAAATGTAATGATATGTGGAATGGATCCGGAGAAAAGCCTAAGAACTTTTTATTTTGACCTTAATGCCCCCCCCACTGTTGTCTCTCAGTATTGACATTTCAGGAACATGCCTAACAAAAGCCCTGTGAACCTGGAAAAAGTATCTCCTCTCCTTTCTTTTCCCCCATCTTGTGTCCAATACTTGTTTATTGTATTTTAGTTAAAAGTAATTTAATTAGCCGGGCGTGGTGGCGCATGCTTGTAATCCCAGTACTTGGGAGGTGGAGACCGGAGGATCTGGGTTCGCGGCCAGCCTCAGCTACTTAGTGAGGCCCTCCGCAACTTCGTGAGACCCGGTTTCAAAATAAAGTATAAAAAATAGGGCCGGGGGTGTAGCGCGGAGGTAAAACGCCCCTGGGTTCAATCCCTGGTACCTCAAAAATAAAGTAATTTATTTAAATTGTATTCATTTATGCTTATAGTCATGTATGTCACAACAAAGCTAACTTTTTATGAAAGCTATCATAAAAAGAAAATAATACATGCTTTAGCTTTATTTCCCCTCTAAAAATAAATGTAGCACAATGTCTAAGAATTCTGATGTCCAATTTTTAAGAAGTATTGGGTATGAATTAAAAATTTTGGACTGTAATAAGTTTTACTATACCTTTGTATTATGAGAGTTTTCAGGCATACACTAAGATGGAGCACAAAAGTACAATAAGTCCAGTGAACCTCATTAGTTCCAATACCTATCAACCTTATACCACTCTTGGATTTGACTTCTAAATATATGAAAAATGAGTACTTGTTACCAAATGAATCCTGTTCTCAGTACTATGTCTAGAATAAGATTCACTAGACTATAAGATGCACACCTTGATTTCACACAATCTGTCTTAGAATTAGTGAAAAATGTTAATAACTGGAAATGAGCAGAGAATAAAGGGCTCTGCTTGACACGTGGTCCTGAGGCAAGGAGGGAAGATTCCACATTGCCTAACTGAAGTGTGAGAAAGTATGAGAAAAAAGTGGAGAGCTTTTCCTTTTGTTTGCTGTCTGCCTCATATCATGTTATCCCTTTAATAAATCCATAATGTACTATCCTCTTTGTTCTAGGCAAAAATCTATTTATTTTACCTGTGGGTTTTTTTGGTGGGGGGGGGCAGGACTCTAGGGGCACTCTACCACTGAGCTCTATTTTTTTTTTTACCCTCCAGCTCTATTTTTTTTTTTTTTTTGCGGTACCGGGGATTGAACGCAGGGGCGTCCTACCTCCGCGCCACACCCCTGGCCCTATTTTTTTTGTATACTTTATTTTGAAACCGGGTCTCATGAAGTTGCAGAGGGCCTCACTAAGTAGAGAGAGAGAGAGAGAGAGACAGGGAGAGAGAGAGAGAGAGAGAGAGAGAGAGAGAGAGAGCGCATGCGTGCGCTGAGGCTGGCCACGAACCCAGATCCTCCGGTCTCCGCCTCCCAAAGTACTGGGATTACAAGCGTGCGCTTCCACGCCCGGCTATTTTATTTTTTTTATTTTGAAACAGAGTCTGACTAAGTTGCTGAGGGTCTCACTGAGTTTCTGAGGCTGTCCTCCAACCTGTGATTCTCCTGTCTCAGTCTCACAAGTACTTGGATTACAGGTGTGGGCCACCATGCCTGGCATAGGATTTTTTAAAAATTCATACCCAGAAATATCATATTGAAAATTCAGAACAGAGACAGAAAGAGTATCTTTAAGAAGAGAGAAAAATGTCTTTTATAGATCTTGGAGGAAATCAGAGTTTGGAAAAGACAGACTCCCTGACAAAGGAAACAAAATGGGTTTGACTACTTAATTCTCAATGGCAATAATAAAATTCAGAAGACATCAGAATGGTATTTTTTGATGCGCTGCAAGTTATTAACTGTCAAAATAGAATTTAATACCCGGGGAATCTCTCTGCAGGAAAGAAGGTATATTAAAATTATTGTCATAAACAAAAATGCCCCCTCTCTGCCCCCTTGCCCCTCCCAGTACTCAATAAAAGAAAAATAAAGGATATACATCAGACAGAAGACAAATGCTCCACCCAGAAGGTCTGATATGCAAGAAGGAATGATAAGAAAATATACTGATAAATACATGGTTAAATAGAACAGGCACTGTACATAATAAAAATGATGTCTAACTTATGAGCGAAAAGAGATTAGCACTAAAATGTCCAACAGTATGGCATAAATAAGTTGGAAGTGGGTTTCATAAGAGTTAACATATTCTTAGGAATTAGCATTTTTAACAAAGGAGAATGTTAGGACTGCCATTTAAAAAAAAAATCCCACAATCTGGATGGCAAAAACAACAGAAATTTATTTCCTCACAGCTCTGGAGGCTAGAAGTCCGAAAATCAAGGCACCATCCGAATTAGTTTTGGTAAGGCCTTCTTCCTAGCTTGTGGACCCATGTATCCTCTGACGTGTGTCTTCACATGGCCTGTCCTCTGTACCAGCAGAGAGGGTTGGAGAGATCTCTGTGCCTTGACAGGATAGTATCACATCAGGGCCCTACCCTAGGACCTCATTTAACTGTAGTTACCTCCTTATAGCCCCCATCTCTAAATGCAGTTACCTTAGGAATTAGGGCTCCAATATAAATTATGGAGACTACTATTCCATTCCATAATACAGGGCAAAAATTCTGATTAATTATAAACTCCATCAAGATAAATATTCATAGTAAAGTTGTCTGAGTAAGATATAAAGCTTACAGCCAGTCTCTTAAACCCTCAAATAAATAAAATGAATAGTAAATGGGAAAGGGATCTAGCTCAAAGGTAAGAAAAGAGAGAAGAAAGAATACAGACAAATCAGAATAGAATATAACAAATCCAAATACACCAGTCTTCATTCCAAATATAAAGAGACTAAATTCTCTAATTAAAAGCAAAGATTCAGCCAAGCATGGTGGGGCACACCTGTAATCTCAATACCTGGGAGGCTGAGACAGGAGGATCACAGGTTCAAGGCCAGCCTCCGCAACTTAGCAAGATCCTCAGCAATTTAGTGAGTACTTGTTGTACTCACAATTTAGTACTTGTTGTAGCTCATAAAGCTAACCTCAAGAAACATCAAAGAACTGGTACAATATAGGCAACATGTTCTAACCATATCACAAATAGAAATCAGCAAGAAAAACAACAAATACTTGTAAATTAGGAAAAAACATTCTCAATAATTCATGGGCCAAAGAAAATACTTAAAACTTCATAATAAAGAAAAAAAATCTGATCAGCTAGAGTGGTGATTCGAGGAAAATTTATAGTCCTTGAATGAAGTAAAACTCACAATTAAGGAGGTTGGCATCCAACCTAAGAAATTAGAATAGGGCAGAATAAACCTAAAAAAATGGAGTAAAGAAAAAGCATAAAAATGAATAATTTAGAAAAAAGGATAGAATAGAAATGATCAGCAAAGCCCAAAGTTGACTCCTTAAAAATAATAAAAGAAATGATAGAAGATTTCAAGATTGAAGAAGGAAAAGAGAGAACATGAATTAGCAGCATAAGAAGCAAAAAAATGGGACATATCAAAGACGAGGCAGTGAGTTAAACAGACCAAAAAGATGTAATGGAAAACTTGATGCTATTCTTTTTTAAAAACATAGTTGTCATGACAAATACCTCAACAAAAGAATAGATAAATTATAGAATTCATACAATAAAATACTAAACAATGAAAACAAACTATAGCTACAAACAACATTGATGAATCTCAAAAACATTAATAGTTGGCTCACTCCTATAATCCCAGCTATTCAGGAGGCTGAAGCAGGAGGATCATAAGTTCAAGGTCAGCCTGGGCAATTTAGTGAGACCCTGTCTCTAAATAAAACTTAAAATGGGCTAGGGGTATAGCTTAGCACAAGAGCACTTGCCTAGCATGTGTGAGACCCTGGGTTCAGTGAGCAAATGAAACAAACATAAAAGTATATATGTATACTTATATTAACATACACATACACACACACACACACACACACATATTACAATTCCATTTATGTAAAGTCCAAAAATAAGCAAAAACTAAAGAATACACTGCTTTAGGGATAAAGCAAGAGTTGCCTCTAGGTAAGGAATGAGTAGATAGAGGGAGTCTAGGTATTTTACTTTTTTAACTTTGGCACAAGTTTATGGACATTAAATTTTTTAATTAAATATGTCCTATGTACTTTTACATGTGCATTGTACTTCACAGCAGATTTTTTCTTTCTTGTTTTTTGTTGGGAGGGGTGGTATTTGGGATTGAACCCAGAGACATTCTACCTCCAAGCTACATCCCCAGACCTTTTTTTTTTTTTAAACAGGGTCTCACTAAGTTGCTGAGGTTCTCTCTGAGTTACTGAAGCTGGCAGAAAACTTGAGATCCTCCTGTCTCAGCCTCCCAAGTACTAGGATTACAGGCATGCGCTACTGCCCAACACACAGAAAAGGAAAATTACACAGTAAAATCAGTTTCAAAAGGATATTCTGGCCGGGCGTGGTGGCGCACGCTTGTAATCCCAGTACTTGGGAGGCTAAGACCGGAGGATCCGGGTTCACAGCCAGCCTCAGCTACTAAGTGAGGCCTCTGCAACTTTGTGAGACCCAGTTTCAAAATAAAGTATAAAAAATAGGGTCGGGGGTGTAGCTCGGAGGTAGAAAGCCCCTTGGTTCAATCCACGGTACCGCAAAAAAAAAAAAAAAGGATATTCTGAAGTTTCCTGTTAACAGTGAACAGCCACATGACCTCCTGAAAAAAGTTATCTGTTCAATCCATCCATGCCTGTTACATTCCATGCCAAAATACAAAGATATGGTTCCTTTAGATATTAAATAAAGGAAATGATACTAACTAAACCAAAAGCTAATTTTAAAGTGCTAAAACAGAGGAAAACACCAGGTAGAAATGAAAAGAGAAATGATTGTTTCAGAGTGGAGAATACAATGTCTGAAAAAAAGAATGACTAGCCCAGAAAATAAGTTTGGAGGTGTGTGTGTGTGTGCGTGTGTGCGTGCGTGCGTGTGTGTGTGATCATTTTCTTTTACCTTCATTTGCATTTTCTAAAAATGAAAAATGCACATGGAAAATACAAATAAAACTGCATTCATTGGGGTCATGTTCAATGGCTAAAGATAACTCCAATTCTAAAAGTGAACAGAAGAATTTCTCTCTACATTTAGCCATCAGTCCTTATATTTTCGCATATGTCATTTTCCTAGTTTTTGCCCATTTTACATCTAGTTCTGTTCCTGGAAGTAACCACGTGTTTTTGTGATAGCCAGAGTGACACCTATCTGGCTTCAAAAGGTAATTTCTGGTTAAGATGAAATTTTCTATCATTGACAAAAAGGAAGATATAGATAGATACACAAGCATGTGCATACACACAGTTCAAAGCTAAATTCTATGTTTAAACCTTCCAAATTTATTTTAAATGTTAAGAGTCTAGGAGTTAGCAACAGAGGGCAGAAAACCGTAAATTTTAGAGATGACTACACAGAAAACAGCATTCATTCTTTATCATATAGCAATTATGTATGCATCAATACATGTGCAGAGGGATCAGATAGAAATATACCAAAGGAGAGTGCAAATGAAAAAGAAACATTCTCAGGGCACACTATCAACTGCTGTATCTGTTTAGTTGAAAATAGCATTCACGGCTATAACTGAGCACTAACCGATGGGTTGAGGTTGAAGTTAAGTCTTTGTAACCACCCAGGGTTATTTCATTTGGATAAAGCACTAATCAGTCAGGTCTGAGCTCAAATCCTATCTGACTTGAGCCTTTCATATTACATTAATAAAAAATAAATAAATAAGTAAACTGCAGAAGATAAGCAGGCAAGTCTATGATTATTAGGTCTACAGATTTTATACCAGGAATGAAGTACCTTGAGGTCAATGAAAAACATCAATGCCCTTTATCTCTCCCCCAAAATTCTACTTCTAAAGAGGCTTTGCCGAAAGCAAATAACCACAAATGTATATAAAAACTGAATTATAGGACATTCACTGCTGTACAGTAGTTAAAAAAGGAAACAACCAGCCGGGCGTGGTGGCGCACGCTTGTAATCCCAGTACTTTGGGAGGCGGAGACCAGAGGATCTGGGTTCGCGGCCAGCCTCAGCTCGCTCGCTCTCTCTCTCTCTCTCTCTCTCTCCTTAGTGAGGCCCTCCGCAATTCGTGAGACCCGGTTTCAAAATAAAGTATAAAAAATAGGGTCGGGGGCGTAGCACGGAGGTAGAACGCCCCTGGGTTCAATCCCCGGTACTGCAAAAAAAAAAAGTCTGAAAAGGAAACAACCTACGATATTATGGCATATCCCCAATAAATTATGATAGGTACATAGCATAATATTATTCAGTATTCAGAACAACACACATCATTCCATGACATGGAAAGTGGTTCATCTTATTCAAAATTACAAAGCATATAGATGGTAAAGTGCCATTTTTAGAAATTAAAATATTATTTTTCCCATGTGTATAAAAATATACAACAAAATGCTAACAATAGCTATCTCTAAGCATAATTCTTCTTTCCTTTTCTGTTTGTCTCAACTTTTTAAATTTTCTATAATGAACATGTGTCATTTCCATAAAAGAAATACTATCTATTATGGCATGAGAATAAAGATTTGAAACCTTACAATGGCAATTATACATGAAATACAGAAACAAACATGAGCAGTTACCAGCACCACTAAGCCTTTAAGTAGAAGCAAATTTACCCAATTTATAGAACATGGGAAAACCTTAAACTCAAAACTCATGTATCATTAAAGAACTCAATAATGGAAGAGAAGGCAAAGCATTCGAAGGAATACTGAGGGGACATGAGCTGAGAGAATTCCAGAACAGACTTCTTGCTAGTTCTGGACAATGTGAAATTTTAGATGATATATCATAGCTTACACAACGGAGCAGGTAGACTCCTTCATACACAATCTGAAGGAAATGGAAAAAATAAGCTAATATGATGTAAACAATAGATTTCCTTACAAGTCCATGCTCAGGCAAACATTTTTTTCCTCTGTGAGGCAATGGATGCCATGCCTATAAGAGCCCCATCCCACTTCACATCCCTTTGTATCCACATCTTGTCAGGACAAACTTAGAGCAAAACACTTGGTGCAGAAATCCTTAGCCAGAAATCCAGAATCAAATACCTAGCATAGAAATAAATTGATTCTTACATAATTTTCAGTTGAAACCTTCATTCTTATCCAAACTTCAGCATCTTTAAATGTCTATGAATGTTCTTTGTCTAAAATTACCTATACATTTTGTTTTGTTTAAAGTAGGAGGTGCGTGGTGGCGCATGCCTATAATCCCAGGACGTGGGAAGCTGAAACGGGAGGATCGCAGATTTGAGGACTGCCTCAGCAACTTAGCAAGACTCTCAGCAACCTAGTGAGACCCTGTTTCAAAACAAAAAAAATTTAAAAAGGGCTGAAGGTATAGCTTGGAGATAAAATGCCCCTGGATTCAATCCCCAGTACTACAAAACAAAATAAAACAAAAAATAAAAGTAGGAGATTAGGACTCTTCACTTTGGAAGGTAATAGCTGGAATATAGAATTATGTCCCTTCTGCACCATCCTCCCCCATGCTCATTCTTAGAAGTTTCCACATAAAAGAATTTGCCTAAAATAGTTTCCAAATATTTTAATGGTGTAGACTGAGCTAAAGAAATGGAGAAAAAGAAGTTAACCAAGAACCTGTGGTCAAATACCCTAAAAAGATATGTAAAGCATATGACTATAATAACAAGTACTTCAATTGAAAAATATCTAAGAAGCAATTAACACATAAACCAAGTGATTTGGATAGTATCTGGGTGGGGATGTTTTTAATCTAAATTGGGCCAAAGACAATGTAATTTCTTTAGCAATATCCAAAGGAAATACTGATAATAATAATAATGTTATTGTTCATTTCAATAGGTTACCATTAACTTACCCTCCTAATGGCAAATATATACTCATCTGCCCAAGATATGAAAGCTATGTTAAAATCCAACCTACCTCTTCATTACATTTATAACGAACAGGAATGAGTTTTCCAGTATATTAAACTAGAGTTTTATTCTTGAATTTTCTGAATCTTCTATCTTATAAATGGAAATGGGCAAAAATTACCTTTACCAATCCTATTCATATTTACTGACGTAGAGACAAAAGCCATTTTATCCTACGTGTTAAACTCAAAGACTGAAACAGCTTGCTGTCAGCCTCAGAAACCCTTTTTTACAAGCATGGCACACTGCCTCAAGCCAACTAAACACAAAAGCATGTTGGGCTGCCCACACTGCAAATTATGTGGAATGCTCTCCATGTTTTGTGGTTGCAAAAGGACTGATTTTGTGGATCATCCAGTTCAAATTAAGGGCACATCTGACCTTAAACAGAAAATTCCCACGAAACTGAAACGATAATTGACCAAGATCCCATCAGCGATCTCAGGCTCAGAGTCAAACATCAAACATCTCAAATGTTATTGTTTGAAAGCTAAAGAGAGGGTAAACTCTGTGAAACTTGTTAATGTGTTTCACGTAAAAAGTAAAAACTGAAAAACTCACCCTATATATACACTGTATAGTTGCAAAATGGGGGGGGGTAATCACCTGCAACAAAATAAAGGGTTTTTATAGCAAAGACAAACACATTTCTGGTAAGTAGCTAACAAATTAAGACAAAAATCAGTTTAACATACTATTGATTTCATTTCTAATTTTCATACATCTGTGGAAATGTAGCAGCTTCAGCAGTAAAATGTGATTCAGAAATATTCTCAAGGTGAATGAGATAGTTTTCCTTATAGTGACTGCAGCTTTGTATTATAAATTTTATATACCCAAGCATCTTTCCAATCAAATGATGCTTAGGGCATGTTTCATAAACTGGAGTACCAGAACTTCTCCAAGGTCGCCTCTTATGCCTTTGAGGTCTACTCTCTATGTCCCAGAGTTGTGGAGAATGCCCTGCAGGTCATTTTTGAAGTCCTAAAAGAAGAAAACACTATATTGACAAGCTAAATTTTATCTAGAGATTCACCTACTAAATATAAATTACTGAAGCTTCAGAAGTGCCTGGTTCAATCATCCGGTGGGATAATTTAGTTGATTTTAACAGATAAATAAGTGCTTAAGATCATTGGTATCTGGCTCACTAGTCCAAGCTTTGTAAGAATTCAAGAGCATGTTAGCAAACAGTGTTTTTTAACTTAACTAATGTCAACTAAAATGCTGAAAAGATGACAAGTCCTAACAATTATTTTTAGCTTCTGATCTTTTAGACCTATTCTTAGTGCACATGTATTATCAAGGCCCTGAATGGTTTTCCCTGTGCTAGACAGACAGACAGATATAGGTAGATGTTTGATATGATTATAATACCTACAAAAATCCATATGTATATATATGTATATATATAGTTTCAAAAAGAATTATAAAACAATCATCCCAAATCAAATAAACTCATACAAAATCTCAAGGTATTCACATTAATCAACACAATTCTAAGAACAAAGTCACATCCACCTTAGAACCTCAAATTCTTGCCTGGAGTCTAGCAAACTTGAGTTACAATGGTAACTGCATTTAGGGTTGTTCATTATTGGGGGGTGTTCTGCCTCTGAGCTACACGCCCAGACCATATGTATATATGTATGTATGTATGTATGCATGTATGTGTGAATTTATTTTTAAATCAGGCCTCACTAAGTTACTGTTACTGTGCACTGTGAACCTGCAATCCTCCTGACTCAGCCTCCCAAGTACTGGGATTACGGGCATGTGGCATTGCACCTGGCTTGTTAGGGTTTTAAGTGTGTGACTTTTCTAAGCAAATTTTTCTCCAAAAATATTCAGTTGGCTACAAATTTTCAGAAAATGCTTGAGATATTGAGTTTTTTTTTTTTTAAGTTTCAGTTCTGGTATATTCGACAGCAAAGTGACAAATTTGCACTCAGAGATAAAAATCTATGTCCCAAACAAAATTTTATAGTATTAATGGTTATTCCAGAATGTTTTTTTCTACCCTATCCTCTATTTTGGTAGTATTTATCTTTCACACACAATTACATGTAAAGCATATGCCTGCAAACTTAAATACTTCGTGGCACTCTTCCAATATAAGTTTTCACATTCTATTTTTATTGTTCAAAGTGATCTAGATGATGTAACCAATTATGTCACTAAAATTTGGGCCATGTAGTACTTCACATAATATAGGGACTTTGCATCAGCACTTTTGATTTGTACCTGACATCAAATGTGCACACCGTGAGTGAAGACAGAAAAGGAAGAGACAGAGGTGGCCAGACCTGGGGCGTGAGTACAGAGCTTCCTTCACCCATGGGACACATGAAAAAAAGGAACTTACCCACTTGTGTAATAAATGTACTTAGATATTAGGCTTCATCAAATGACCACACGTTTTACATACCGCCTCCATGGATAAAACTGTCTGAAGTAAAGTCAGATTATGCAAGAAACATCAGGTTTTATTTACAGTTCTTTGAAATACTACCCCTAAAATTAGTTGGAGCCTTCTTAATCTAAGACATAATGAAAAACAAATTCACCAATAAACAAAGGGAATCCTATTTAAAAATATGGCTAAACCTCATCCCATCTCACTGAAAAAT
>PVJS01009247.1:35743-50993 GCA_004027185.1 Glis glis
GGGGGGGGGGCAGGGAAGAGAACTGGAATCAGGGCGGCGTGGAAACCCCACCAAGGCTGAGACAGCCAGCAGCGCCCGCGGAGCCACATGTCAGCAGGGCGCCTCTGGGAGCCGTCGGAGCTCGCGGGGAGCTTCCCCCTGGGCACACAAGGTGAATGCGGGCCACGAGAGGCGAGCCCACGGTGCAGAAGTTCAAGAGGACCCAGCCCCTTCCTCCGCGGGCGGCCCGGCCCGGCAGGGGACCCGGCTCGGGGCGCGGCTGGGCGCTCGGCTTCCTCGAAGGCCTCGGCGCCGGGAGCCGGAGGCGCGGGGGCTGCAGGGGAAACCGAGTCCCGCCGCCCCGCCGCGCGGCTGGCGCTGCAGCGACTCGTGCAGCTGCATCCATGGAGGGAAAGCCCAGCCTGCTCCCGCTCAACTTCGGCCCCAGCCCCGGTCCCCACGCCTCCGCCGCCCCGACCGCGGCCCCCGCCCGGCGGCTACCTGCCCCGGACCCCGGCTCACCTCACACAAAGGGCGGCGCGCGGGGGCCCCGTCCGGAGCCTGCGGGAACTTTCCTGACATAGCACTTTTCTCCTCCGCCGCAGAGAACGAGGCTGCCAGGCAGCGGAGGAGGAGGGGGCGACGGCGACGAGGCTGCGGCGGCGGCGCGAGCTGGAGCCCGAAGTGAGGAGCATCGCCGCCGCGCCGCCGCCGCCCGCGAGCTGCACCGGGTTCCCGCCCCCGGCGCCCGAAGCTCCCTCTTAAAGGCGCCGGCGAGCTCGCGGCGGGGAGGGGGCTGGTGCAGACGAGGGAGCTCGGGAGGCCACCGCCCCGCCGGTCCCGGCTGACTGCAGGCCCTTTCCGGCTCCTCCCCCGCCACCCCGCCCGCACGCCCGGATCGGGTCGCTCCTCCGCCCGGGCAAAGTCACCCAGGGTATGGACGGGGCCGGGACCTGGCGCTCAGCCGCCCCGCCCCCACGGTTGGCCTGCACCCCATCACAGTTCGGGGAAACTCGCCTCTGCTCCTAACTGCTGCACCCCTCCCTGCAAGGTCTTGGCTTCCCGCCCCACCGAGGCACCACCCTCCCCTGGCGCCCCTAAAGTCGGTGCGGCTCGCACAGCTGGCTCCCAGTGGAACCCGGTTTCCCTAGGCACCTTGCCTTGCTTCTCCTCCCTGGTTAATCTTTCTCATCTCCAATACTGTAATGAACGTCTCACACAGGAGGTAGGACTCTGAAGACCAGCTGGGACCCCTACACTGACCTCTCAAGCTGTTGCTGATCTGGTGTGCGGCAAGAGACTTGCCCCTTGCAGAGTTCTCTTCCAGTGGCCACTGGCCAGTGACCTACAACTGGATTTCTAGAACCACTGATTCTCATGTACAAAGACTGGCTGTAAAGATGGCCAACCCTTCAGAAAAGATCCTGCCTTAAGATCTAAATGATGCTGCCTTTGAAATGCTGCCTTCAAGTGACAAATGATACTGTTTTTCCAGCTATCGTCAATACTTGTGGTAATTGCTGAGACCCAAGCAGAGTGGGGATGCCCCTGAGGCTCACGGGGGCATCTTCAGCCATCAGAACCCAAGTAATAGACTACAGTAACAGTGGGAGTGAGCAGAAGAGGGTCTGCCACTATCCACTGGCTTGTTTTCCTACCTCAGGGCTCAGCCCTTTCTTTCATCTTAGTACTGTGAGGCTTCAGCATCATGTTGTATAATGTGTATTCTGCACTGTGTCCTCTGGCTGAGGTAGAAGTGGACAGGCAGTTTGGGCTTAAGATCCAGCTTAGGCTCCAAGCCACCACTTATAGCACAGGACTCAGAGCAAGTAGCATTTTCTCATTCACACAAAGGCATACATCTCCGTTCTTTCTCCTGCCACCTGCAGCTGTGCTGAACTTGTGGGGGAAGAGGGCAGGGAGAGAATGTAGGAAAGGTGGGAGCAACTTCTGTTACCAGATGGAGAGGAAATAAACTCTGGGCTCTGTAACAGCAGGAGACTTTAAGACAGGAAAGGAGGTTAGCAGCAAGCAGGAATGAAGACAGCTTGGCTTTATGATGAGCTCCTGTAGAGTCAGGATAGTTGGATGTGACTGGCACCCAACTCAAACTGACTTAAGAAAACCTAAAACAGAGGGGGATTGGGACTTACTGACTCATATGTTTATAAGTCCCCAAAGTAGAGCTTGCAGATGTATTTTTTTAAAGTCCTTTTGTTTTGCTAAGGATGCCCAAAGATTGTCAGGACTCAGTTTTTCTCCATATCTTAGCTGTGCTTTTTTGTACTGGTTCTACTTTCTCTAAGCAGGAACAGGACCTCCAGCTCCAGGCTGACCTCCAGTCTCCTTAGCAACTGACCCCATCAGCAAGAGAACGGTCCAAGAGCCATTCTTGTCGGCCTACTTGGATTCCATGCTCACCTGTGAACCAGCCACTGTAACCACGAGATGGAATACACACTGCCAGGCTGGGATCATTTGCCTATGTCTGAAGAATGTCAAGGGAAATGGCTTTAGTTCTTCATACACATCCACGCTGGATAAACTGAATGGAAGAGAAGAGGTTCCCCAAAGGAAAATTAAAGTGTCATTAGCGAAGACGAGGAATAGATACTGAATAGATGAAGATCGCCAGCCTCAGCTACTTAGTGAGGCCCTCTGCAACTTAGTGGGACCCGGTTTCAAAATAAAGTATAAAAAATGGGGCCGGGGGTGTAGTTCGGTGGTAAAACACCCCTGGGTTCAATCCCTGGTACCGCAAAAAAAAAAAAATAGATGAAGATCATAGATGCCTAATACACCCACTCATTCCCCAACACCCCACATATACACACCACTACCGCCATCAACACCAAAGGGACTATCTCTGTCTCCTTTACTAGCAGCCTAAAGACTGGAAGAACAAGAGTGCTGATGGCCGTGGAGTTGCAAGTAATTGCAAGGACCAGGACCAGCCACATCGTGTGGCCTCAGGAGCCACTGGAAAGGGCCTCAGTGATGTTTAACAAACTACTAGCAAATAAACAATATATAATACACAATTGGATTTGCTTAATTTTTCCTTAAATTGTGAGATCTCTGCCAACACACATTCTCAAACCCACATTCATTGGTAGGCCTTTGTGTTATTATGTAATCGATTCAACTTGATAAAAGTCCATAGAAATTCCTTGTTATATATGTATTCATTCAACTTAAAAAATATATGACTCATGAATCATCACATGTCAGTATCCAAGTGCCACAGGGCCCAGCTTCATTTTTGCATTTCAGTAACTTCTTCTTTTACTTTTCAGAGATAGAATGGAGGAGTTTTTATTTTGCCTAAAAAAAAATAAAATGCCAGTTTCTGCCTTTTTTCTTCCCATGCAAGAAACTTCCTGGTAGTTGCTAATCAAAAATGTTTCATATTTTTCTTCCTGATTTTTAAATTTTATAGAATACCTTACATGTCATACAAAAACACATAAACCTGGAATAGACTTTAGAATAATCTAACATCCCCTTCATTTCAAGGATAAAGAAATGAAAGCTCAAAGATTGACTTGTAGAGGGCCACACAGCTGCTTTAGCGTCTATAGTGTGCCTCACTCAAAGCATATAGAAGCAAAAGAATAGAATGTGGTCGCTATCCTCAAAGAAATTATATTTAATCAAGGAGACATAACCACTGAAGTCATAAAACAATTTGAAAGCATTATAATACGTCATTTAGTGGGAAAATGTGTGATGAGATCTGTGTGTTAAAAATAAGCATCAGAACAAGAAGCACTATGGGCTGTCATAGTCTTGGAAATGCTTTTTAGCAAGAAAGCAACTTCATGGCCTTTACAAAATGCAGAGAAAGAAGGAAGGGGCTTTCCAAGTGAGCACACAAAATGAGAAGACATTGAAGGGGAAAAGATATCGCCATTTGTTGGAACTGAAAGAAAACCTGGACTGTTGTAGTTTAGAAGAGTGCTTCAAGTCCAGCATCATTGTGATGCACCCTTGTAATCCCAGTACTTGGGAGGCTGAGACAAGAGGATTTCAGTTTCAAGGCCAGCCTCAGCAACTTAGCGAGAACCTGTTGGAAAATGAAATGAAAAAAATGGGGGGAGTGTCTGGGGGAGTGTAGCTCAACAGTAGAGTGCCCTGGGATCAATTTCCTGGTATAAAAAAAAAAAACGAAAAGAAAAGAAAGAAGAGTGCTTCAAACTAAGTCATGAAGTCATTCTATTGGGTATTACCACTATTGTTTTGTTGTTGTTGTTGTTTGTTTTTGTTTACCACTATTGTTTTGTTGTTGTTTGTTTTTGTTTTCAGTGCTAGGGAGCAAACTCAGGGCTTCATGCATGCTAGACAAACACTCTACCACTGAGCTACTGATATAAATTTTATGCCCTATTTAGAGACATGTTCAAAATAAATTTAAAAATCTTGGTTCTGAAGCCAGGTAGACTGGGTGTAAAATTCTGTGGCAAGACCTTAAGCAAATAACATCTCTGCTAGCATCAGTTTCCTAATGTGCAATAGAATTTCAGCAGAGTTCTCTGCATGCAGTAAGGCTTGCAAGTAGTACTCTCTTGTTTGCTGACTAGATCGAAGATTTGTCAACCCAGATTTAGTTTGGGGGTTGAATATGAATATCAGTGACACTAAATGTTTCCCAAGTGATTCCAATGTGCAGCATGGCTGAGGACCCATAGCAGCACACACTAGCACCAGGGAGCCTGACGTCACTTTGACTTTCTACAGTGGGCACAGTGACCTTCATGATCTATGTATTTATTTATTCGCCAAGCCATAGATAGCATGCTAGGTAGTCAGTAGAATACTAACTGCTTTCTGCTCTACGTTGCCCCTGAAAAATCCTCAAGTGCGGTGCAAAATGCTCATGGTTTATCTCAGTCAGTAACACAGCGTGAATCCTGAGTCATAATCTCTTGTGTGTCTCTCCACATGTGCAATTTATGGCCAGTTACCAGCATACAGTAGTTTCTGGAGATGTTAAAAGGGAGTAAAATGACAACAAAAGCTCCCTGAGGAAGAGGAGAAGGGCTGGAAGCAAATGGCATTGGAAACTCATAGCTGAATAATTAGCAAATGACTCATTAAATTTCAGCTATTTTCATCCTGACTTCTAATAGTGTAGCTTCTAAATATAATCCTTAGTGATGTACTTTTTGTAATTTTGCATTCATTAATTCCTCCTAAGTGTTCATAACTTGTACATTTTTTCCCTGTGTGGTCAATTCCTTTGTGTTGAAGCAGAAGAAACACTTTCAAATGCAACTTACCAAGAGATTCAGAATCCAGAACCACTAGTATTTTGCCTGGTTAATTTTTCTATGTAAATCCAGAGTTGAGGGGACTTTGGGGAATATAAAGGTAACATAATTTGTAATTTCTTCAGAGATAAGGGGGAAAAGCCCTAAGCTATAAGTTGAATAACTAGACATTATATGCCTCGTGAAATGACAAAATCAGAAGTACCCAGAAACACTCTGAAGTCTTCTTGCCTAAGCAATTGAATCTGAATCTACTCAACACTCTAGATCTAGCACTAAATACAGAGGAGAGAGGATCAATTAAGACTACTTCAAGAAGGCAATCAATCAAATCCAGATGTGGAACATTCAATAAGAAAACCTCCTCTTCCTGCCAAATCAATGGGATGAAAAACACAGGAATAAGATTAAAAAGGTGTGAAAGAGATTTAAGAATCATAATAATTAAATGTGTAACATGTGGGCTTTGTGTTGTGTTTTTAACAAAGTATCTGAAAAAAAAACACTGGACACAATCAGGAAAGTCAGATTATGGCCTAAGTATTGCATATTATAAATGGATTATTATTGACTCTGTTAGATATGAGGACTGCATGTCAGAGATACATAAAACAAAATGTCATCAGAGGGGCACACTGAAGAATTTTATAATCCTGCAAAATAATGGAATGAGGAATAGGTAAGGAAAGGATTTATCATTTTTGAAGCTGGGGAATGCATACATAGAAGTTTATTATCCTGCCGGGCGTGGTGGCGCACACTTGTAATCCCAGTACTTGGGAGGCGGAGACCGGAGGATCCAGGTTCGCGGCCAGCCTCAGCTACTTAGTGAGGCCCTCCGCAACTTCGTGAGAGCTGGTTTCAAAATAAAGTATAAAAAATAGGGCCAGGGGTGTAGCTCAGAGGTAAAACGCCCCTGGGTTCAATCCCCGGTACCACAAAAAAAATAAAAAAATTTAAAAAAGAAGTTTATTATCCTATATTTCTTATTATCATATATGTTTGGGAAGTTCCAGAATAAATTTTTTTAAAGTTCTATTTAGTATTGAGTTAACATTTTATTAAAAAATTTCTCTTCATTTTATTAAAAGGACAGTGATAAGTGTATGTGGGACTAAGCCCTGTTGCCTATAAAGTATCTTTAGAAACAAGCTTTTAGCTCAGAAGTCTTTTATTATAACTTCTTTGTCTCAATTTAGGGAGACCTCCTTGAAGGACCACCATGTAGGTTACCTGTAGAACAGTGAGAAGCTCCCTGCATCCGTAAGAAAGGCATGACATGGTAACTGTGAGTAGAGACCAGCAGAAAGGACCACCTGGAAGAGAGGACCATAGATACTAACCACACAAGGACAGAAAGAAGAGCCCTCTTTTCATAAGTAAAAGTGGTAACAGGAGTGCCCACTAGAGGAAGAAAGAGAAAAAGAAAAAAGCTGTATTTCTAACTTTCATGAAAAGGGATTGGGGGGAGAAGGAAGGGTTAATTAGCTGAACAACTGTCTCCAGAATTCTGCCCAAATAGGAAAATGCCATTGTATGGGCCATTTGACATATGACAGGTGTCAAGGCTTAGATGAAAAATATGAGCCAAAACATTTGAGAAGGGAGAGACTGGATTGCATGGACAGAAGTAGAGAGTTCTCGCTCCTGAGAATGACAAGGAAAGTGAAGAGTGAAGAGCTAAAGAGAGGGTGAAGACAGAAAGGGAGAGAGCTTGAAATAGGAGGGGGAAGGATGTTTGGAGCTTCTCATGACAGAGTCCTCCGATACACTGTAAGGAGCCTTGGAGTCAGGACTAGGGACAGCATCTTGCTGAGGGTTGGGGAGAGGGAAAGGTAGGGAATCTAGTTAAGTAAGAGTGAGGCAGGTGGGGCTTGGTGGTGCATGCCTATAATCCCAGTATTTAGGAGTCTGTTGACAGGAGAATTGCAGGTTTGAGGACAACCTCAGCAACTCAGTGAGGGCCTCAGCAACTTAGTGAGACCCTGTTTCAAAATAAAAATAATAAAGCCGGGCGTGATGGTGCACGTTGGTAATCCCAGTACTTGGGAGGCTGAGACCGGAGGATCCAGGTTTGCGGCTAGCCTCAGCTACTTAGTGAGGCCCTCCGCAACTTAGCAAGACCCTGTTTCAAAATAAAAATAAAATAGGGCTGAGGGTGTAGCTCGGTAGTAGAGCACCCCTAGGTTCAATCTCCAGTACCACACAGATAAAAAAAAAATAGCTTATTGCCAGAACAGAAAAGATAGAACATTAAATGGCAGCTAATATTAATAATAATTATAGCTTTATTAAAGGGAAAACTTTATGAGATAAACAGGAAACAAAAGGACAAAACTCTCATTTTTTTTTTTTTCTCACACTGCTATCCTCAGCCAGGCAGTGTGGAATCTCCCCTCCTCGCCTCGGGACCATGTGCCAAGCAGAGCCCTTTGCTCTCTGCTCACTTCCAGTTATTAACATTTTTCACTAATTCTAAGACAGATTGTGTGAAATAAGGTGTGTACTTATAATCTAATAAATATTACTCTAGATGTAGTTCTGAGAACAGGATTCATTTGGTAACAAGTACTCATTTTTCATATATTTATAAGTCAAATCCAAGGATGGCATAATGTTGACAGATGTTGGAACTAATGATGATGAGGTTCACTGGACTTATTGTACTAGTCTCTCCATCTTAGTGTATGCCTGAAAACTCTCATAATACAAAGGTATAGTAAAACTTATTGCAATCCAGTTAAAATTTTGAATTCATACCCAATGCTTCTTAAAAATTGGACATCAGAATTCTTAAACATTGTGCTATGTTTGTTTTTAGAGGGGAAATAAAGCTAAAGCATATATTATTTTCTTCTTATTTATGATAGCTTTTATACAAAGTTAGCTTTGTTGTGACATACATAACTATAAGTATAAATGAACACAATTTAATTAAATTACATTTAACTAAGACACAATAAATAAGTATTGGACACAAGATGGCAGGGAGGAGAGGAGGTACTTTTGCCAAGTTCACAGGGCTTTTTGTTAGGCACATGTTTCTGAAATGTGAATACTGAGAGACAACGGGGAGGGGGGGAGAAGGACGTTAAGGTTAAAATTTAAAGTTCTTAGGCTTTTCTCTGAATCCAAAGCTTTTTTCTGAATCCTTTCCATATATCTTTACATTTGGCATTAATGTTCCATCAGCTTTGAAAACTAACTAGAGCCAGCCATGTCTATTTCCTTTTCATCCACACCAACCTCTCCTTTATCAACAGGTAGATCTTGGGGAGGCAAGTTTTAGAATGAAACAGTCATTTTTCTTTTTAAAGTTATATCATAAATTACTAACATCAAAGAAGTCGATTCTCCAAAACCAGGGAGAAGGGACAATACTCACAGAAAAGAATACTATTATAATTGTTTAGAATTATAAAGTCTGCACATTGTCTCTGTTATTCATTGACAGAAACACCTCTAGACCAAATCTTCCTTCAGTCATTTATTGGGGGTCACACGCTATTGGAAGCCAGCAGTAAACACAACGGCCCAAACTCCTGACTTCTGGGACTCACATTTGCTGTGAAGGGACATATAATAAACACAGTAAATAAGTGAAATATGCAGTACAGCAGAAGGGGATAATTACTATGAAGGAAAATGAAGTAGAGAAGAGAGATCAAGAATATTAGAGGGAAAATTAACAAAATCACCACTGAGTGGCCAGAGAAGTCATTTCTGGGGGACAGTGGTCCAGGCAAGAGCAACAATGAAGACAAATCCTCTGGGCTGAGAGCCTGGAATTATCAAAGGACAGGACAGAGACTCAGATGGCCAGAGAAAGGGGAGAGGAGTAGATGAGGGTCATCTTTATTAAAGTGTGTTCTAATGGAACTAATGTCCCTTCCAATGCCGGGCGTGGTGGCGCACGCTTGTAATCCTAGTACTTTGGGAGGCGGAGACTGGAGGATCCGGGTTCGCGGCCAGCCTCAGCTCTCGCTCTCTCTCTCGAGAGGCCCTCCGCAACTTCGTGAGACCTGGTTTCAAAATAAAGCAAAAAAAAAAAAAATAGGGCCGGGGGCGTAGCGTGGAGGTAGAACACCCCTGCGTTCAATCCCCGGTACCACAAAAAATAAATAAATAAATAAATAAATAAATAAATAAATAAATAATGTCCCTTCCACTATTTGGGAAATATTATACTCTCTATTCCTCTTGGAGAATTTTAATGTCATCCACATAGTAAATGCTGCCAGAAGCAACATGTTTAACGTTGACTTCCAGCATTTCTCAAACTTTCCCACCCACAGGTCTCTTCCGCATGGAACACTTGATTCTTGGAATACCTGGTTTGAGAAAGGTGCTTCAACTTGTGAACTCTTAGAAGGAAAATCAAGCCAGGTGTGGTGGCACACGCTTGTAATCCCAGTACTTGGGAGGCTGAGACAGGAAGATTGCAGGTTTGCACCAGTCTCAGCTACTTAGTGAGGCCCTCCGCAACTTAGTGAGACCCTGTTTCAAAATAAAGAATAAAAAATAGGGCTGGGGGTGTAGCTTGGAGGTAGAATGCCCCTGGGTTTAATCCCCAATACCTCAAAAAAAAAAGAAGGAAAATCAAGTGTCTTATCCTTTTTTATATCTGGTTAAACATTTTCAGAAAGGATTTCTTGAATGGATCAACCATCAGTAGGCCACAATTACCTAATACACAAGGTTATTATGTCTTAGCTGAAGAAGTCACCAATCATTGGTGAACCTGGACATCCTCCTTGATTTGTTTCTCTGTACTCTCATGAGTGGTAAGTTAGAGGGCTCAGCAGCTTGGATATAATAAATTTAAGTACTAAAGCAATTCCTCTCTGGGGTAGCTAATTCTGTTTTTACTAGACTTGACTGGAAGTAGCAGATATACTCCTAGCTATTAATAAATGAAGCTAGTCATTGTTTCCCAATTGGCTTGGTCCCTCTCAGAAAGGGAACCCCAGAGTGAAGAGGGTTGAGTGGTGGAATTTGGGGACCTCACACAAAATCATGCCTCATTCCTTCCCTTGAAATATGGGTAATAGAGAATTAAGTTATGTTATTAACATTTTATTATTATTATTTTTTTTTTGCGGTACCGGGGATTGAACCCAGGGGCGTTCTACCTCTACGCTACACCCCTGGCCCTATTTTTTTATACTTTATTTTGAAACCGGGTCTCACGAAGTTGCAGAGGGCCTCACTAAGTAGAGAGAGAGAGAGAGAGAGAGAGAGAGAGAGAGAGCTGAGTCTGACCGCGAACTGGGATTCTCCGGTCTTCGCCTCCCAAAGTACTGGGATTACAAGCATACGCCACCACGCCCGGCTTGTTAATTAACATTTTAAATAATTCATAATAAAACTAGAAGTGTTTTCAAAAGGCCTATGGAATACATGTGCTGATTTCATTTCTAAAGACATTATAATAGCATCTGTTTCTGAATATCTAAGACATTCACAAAATGACAGATACTTATCAGTCTTGAAAAATGATCTATTATAAAAATAGCAATTAGCTCCATGAGTATTAGTAAGGCATCTAGTGCTAGCCCATGGCTCTTCACTGACAACTGGTTATATATTTACTAAGACTGTGCTACTGTCAACCATCTAGGGATTTTATGTTCCCATAGGGAGCTTCACGCTTCAGCTGGTTTCATGTGTACATAGTTTATTTAAAAGCATCAGTTAGTACAGTATTCAACCAAAAATATTATAGCCATTAACAGCTTATCACTTGTGTAACTTTTTTGTTTGTTTCAGCCCCCAAACGAAGAATATGGAGAAAAAAAGTTGAATAAAAAGAATGACTAATCAAAATGGTAGAGGGAAACTCTACCCTACTTAATTTTTACCCCCAGCCCCTGAAAATTACTTTGCCTTTGAAATTTTGTTTATCCACCCCTCAAGAATACAGCAGACTCATAACCCTACAGAAATTGTTCCTCAATATTTCCACTTTCAATTCTAATATTTCTTTAATTGAAAATATATTCAAACTTATCAGGTAAATAGAATAATTAAGGAATTTCAGTGTTTATAAAAATGGAAATTGAAAGTAATACATGGGGAAAGGAGCTTATTAAATATTCAAAGTGAGAAAATGTCTGACCTAAAACAGATTATATGATCGTGTGTGTGTGTGTTTATAAAATGGGGATTGAACCCAGGGGCATTCTACCTGAGCTACACCCACAGCCATTTTTATTTTGAAAAGGGTCTTGCTAAATTACCATGTGCTGGCCTGGAACCTGCAACCCTCCTGTCCCAGCCTCCCAAGTACTGGGATTACAGGCATGCACCACAGCTCCCAGCTTAATTATGTAACAATTAGAAAATGCAAAACTATAAAAGCAATGCTTGTGATCAGAGTTTAAAAACTCTTGGACGATTGGGAGTTACTGGAAAACAGGGGGACCCGGGAAATAGAAGTATTGGATGGTAATTTAATCTTGGCTCTGTCACTGAGCTGGGTTAGTTTGGGTACAAAATTAAAGTATTCAGTGAGGACAACTAATGCAGATTTTTAATAGGTCATCATGAAGTACATTCCAGCTCTAAAATTTGTCTATTATTTCAGTCTAGTATTTAACTTTTGACCATAATTATTATTTCTTAGTGAGCATTCATTTACCACTATCTCTGTTAGACTTTCATGCCCACTGGTACTGGGACATCTGCTGGGAACAGTTTCCTTTACATTGACATACCCCAAAAGAATGGGGAAGGGCTCCTCTCAGTCCACTGCTCTATCCTCTGATGAAAAAGTTTGCTGCTGAGAAAAGAAAGAGGGTTGGAGAGGCAAAATTTAACTCTGCTTCTATTCCATCTCTAGGACTTAATATTAGAACTCTTTTATCTTGTTGGCATAATGATTTATGTGCTTGTTCCAGACCTCTTCTGCTTCATGCCGAGATTGTACACTTTGAACTTCAAAGCTTTAAAAAATAGCACATCCTACATGAAGATTTCCTTCCTTTTGGCTTCCAAGTTCGGGAGATCTGCTTACTCTGAAATCATGTTCTTTACAAAGGGCAATGGTACCAGCTTTGAGGGTGGATTCTGACAGCCTGGATGACTGATCACACACACACACACACACACACACACACACACACACACCAGGCAAATCCTTGCTGAGCCAAAGGAGCCAGGGCACAAGTTATCCTGCTATTAATAACACCTTCATATTAATAATACCTCAAGCTCCACTGGTGGCCCATCTTTTAGATTCATATGAAATCACTTATAAAACAGGACATCGATTCCAATTTCTCAAGGGAAATCTAGGTAGCCTGAGTTTTAAAATTGAGTAATCAATTTTAAAACTATTCCTGGTGAATAGTCCGCCATTACACCATATACTGCCCTATTTATTGGTCATGTTTATCACACTATTCTGGATCCTTTAAGGCCCTGGGCACCAATAAAACAAAATTATACCACTTAGAATCGCTGCTGACAATTTTAACTCGGCATTCTTAGATATTTTGTTGTTTTGGTTGTTGTTTTCATATTTCTAATCCTATTAGAAGTTGTGATTAAGTGTGCCTGTCTAGCTTCTATTTCTCTTTTTCATAACTGTGTCACTTAGAGTGGTTTTTCTGATATATTTCTCCCAGTGAAATTTAATTATATGGGTTCAAGGTTAGGATTTAAAAAAAACTCATATGAGTGACTAACTTCAACCAAACTATTATGTGAATCATAAATCCCTACAGCCTGTGCTAAAAACGTTGGGTTATGAGGGGGATAAAAATCATTGTTTTTTTTTTTATTCATGCACTTTGTAGCTGATTTTGTCAAGTCTGCCGTACTTGCCGTTGCAAGAGGATAAGGATCTATTGCCTTTGAAAGTTAAGTTATAATGACTTTGATTTTGTTTCATTTAACACAACAAGAATTTGTTGGACACTTGTTTTATGCAAAGCACTGTGCTAAGGATTTGAAGAGGTAAAAAAGTGAAACAAGATGGCTGCTTTCCAAAGAGGGAAGATTTCTTCCCATGTAGATGGAAGCAAGTGCTACAGACTAATAAAACTAAATCTGGAAGAAGATGCTTCATTACACTCAAGGATCTTAGAAGACCTTTAGAAGGAACAAAGATTTGGCCTGACCCTTGAATTACAAGAACTTCACGGGAGTATACGGACATCAAACAAAAATATATCTCATAGCTGGGTCCAGTGGTGTGTGCCTGCAGCCCCAGCCAGTTGGGAGACGAAGGTAGGAAAATCACTTGAGCCCAGAGTGTGAGACAACCTGAGCAACGTAGCCACAATCCTATCTCAACACACACACACACACACACACACACTCACTTCAACAAAGACACAGCGTAAATGTACACCAGACAAATCATAATGAATATCGCAATGTAACAAAGGAATAATATCTTCAAGATATAGTAATGTTATACAGTGTGTTAAGAGAACACTAAAACCCCCAACAGAAAAGCAAGTAAAAGACATATTTACAGAAGAGGGAACATATAGTACTACTAAATATAAGAAATATGTTCATGCTCACTAGGAATCAAAGAATTGGAAATTAAAGCAATTACAATTTTGTAACCCTTTCAAATTGCAGAGTTTTAGAAGATACAAATTCTCTAGGAAACAAGTTGATTATATAAAGTAAAAGTCATAGATAAGTTCATCTTTTATTCCCTCAAGTAATCCCACATCTAGGGATATGTCATGAGGAAATAATCAAGGTAAATCTAAGGTTTAAGTGCAATGACTTCCACCATAAAAACATTCTTCAAAACCAGATTGGGGGTTGGAACTATAGCTCATTTGCTTCTTAGCACACACAAGGCCCTGGGTTTGATTCCCAGTACCACAAAAATAAAAAACAGGTAGGTTAAATAAGTTACTATATACCCTTCTGGTGAAATATACATATTTACAATTATGTTTGTGCCAGGCGTGGTGGCGCACACTTGTAATCCCAGTACTCGGGAGGCTGAGACGGGAGGATCTGGGTTCGCAGCCAGCCTCAGCTACTTAGTGAGGCCCTACACAACTTAGTGAGATCCTGTTTCAAAATAAAGAATAAAAAAAATTGGGATGGGGTGTAGCTCGGAGGTAAAATGCCCCCGGGTTCCATCCCCAGTACAGCAAAAAAATAAAAGTAAAAATAAATAAACAAAATTGTTTGTGAAGAATTTTTAAAGACATGAGAAAAGGCTAATGATTCATTATCAAGTGAATAAAATAGGATACAAATAGTATCTATAGTATGTTCTACACACACATATACACACACACACATTTTGCTTTATTTATTCAATTAAGCATGTACTGCTCTTACAATTAGGAAAAAGCTCTTCAAACAAATTTGGTAGCTTACTGTTCTTCCCCTTTCTACATCTTACCCAATAAATTTGAGAAACAGGTCTGTATCTACAACAGTGCTAGTCCCTACCTTGGAATTTGCTTTTCCTTGCTTGGTAGCACTGGCCTAATCAGGTCCAAATCTGCCCTCTGCTGCTTCTACTTCACAGAAATGTTTCTCAAAGAAAGACCCCTGAATTATTATCACAAATTTAAGACTTCACTCTTCCATTCCCCAAGCCTTTCATCTAAGAATAAATAAAAGGAAGAGAAAATATGACTTTCACATCACATTATATTCTCAACCAAATACTTTTCTGTTTTAATTCCAGTCTTCCATTTATGTAGAACATACCAGTTGCTTGTATCAATCTGAGTTCTATATATCCAAGCTACTTAGAAAGGAGCGCCGTCTAAAGTTTGTGACCAAATGCACTGAAGTTCAACCCTATTTTTTTAAAAAAAATCATCATATAGCCAGGCGTGGTGGCGCACGCTTGTAATCCCAGTACTTTGGGAGGTGGAGACCGGAGGATCCGGGTTTGCGGCCAGCCTCAGCGTGCATGTGTGCGCGCGCGCGCACGATCTATCTCTCTCTCTCTCTCCTCTCTCCTCTCTCTCTCTCTCTCTCTCTCTCTCTTTCTCTCTCTCTCTCTC
>PVJS01009248.1:0-50891 GCA_004027185.1 Glis glis
AAAAAAAAAAAAAAAAAAAAAAAGAATGGTCTGTTGCTCAGTCCTTCTGAGTCAATAAGATCCTGTTGTATCTTTAAATCTATACATGCATATATATTGCCCATTAAAGCATTGTTTTGTTCCTATAGAAAATACCTTAACCTGTGATTAATTTTACTTTCTAAAAGTATTTGAAAGTAGAGTTCGCGTGGAAACACGTAATTGGTAAATTGGAAGAGAATATCTAGAATTCAGAACATTGATAGAAGTATTTAGAAAAGAGGCAAACGGTGAACACAAAAAATAGACTTATTCCCTGAAAGTTAAGGAGTTTTCACTTGACAAAACCTTGCCATTGAGCATCATTAGTCATTTGAGATCAGCAGGGATGAGAGCACGAGTATGAAGACTGATTTCATTCTCACACTATTTTAATGACAAGATAAATTTCAGCAACTTGTCTTTCCATTTAAAAAGACACTTTAAAATAAATGAAACATACTTTCAAGCAAGCATACATTTGCACAGAGAAGGAATTATTTGTTTTGAATTGCTGACTTAGTGTAAGTAACTTGATCAACTAATAGAACCAGGCTAATTCTATAAACCTCAGAGTATGTTTTATAAACCAGTGGTTAGGGAATATTAGGATTTAAAGAGGATCTTAAGCATTTTAATGGTCCTAATGCCTTCAATCATCTTAAGTCCTTGAATAAATTTTGCTGAATAATACTTTATGCTTATAATGTCCCATTTGTTTATGTAGAGTTGGGATATCTCATGGCAGGTTAGTGTACATAAGAACAAAGAAATGTTTTAATAATTTTATCCATTTCTTACTAAATCATGTGCTTATTAATTTGTATTAAATTAATAAAATCCATTATTTTATATGTGTCTAATACATGATTATTATATATCCTCATGGTAGGAAAAAAAAACAAATTTACATCTGGGGATCCAGTCTACATAAAATGGAGAAGCAATAACGAGCAATGACATGGTCTATAAAGTTGATGAGCACGACAGTTTACACGGTAGAGACACAGAGGCTTGATGTATACCTGGAGAATCTCTATGTTCCATATCTTCTGACTCCATAGTTAACAGTGGTCAAAGTTACCTGGGCCAAATCATCAGAACTGGCCATTTTTCCAATGTGAATAAGGCCAAGTTCTATGCATTTTACATTTGTTTTTGAATTTACTTCTTCTGAAGAACATACTCACCAGAAAGCTCGAGTTATTTGTGGTTGTGGATCATCAGGGGTTGTTCACACAAGGGTTGTATGAGGTAGTGTCTGTTGTTCTTTGGGAGCCTTTCCCCAGGTTTTGGGGTACCTCATTTCAAGCAAGAAATGAGCAAGGGTAAGCCTCAGATTCAATGGTTCTTAAATACAATGTTATAAGATTTGTAACCAATAATAAAGTACCAAAATTTAGGAGTAATTTTTATGTATGAATTAGACTGGCTTCAAAGTGACCCTTAAAATAATGTCATTCTCTTCAGCTACATTAAGATACCCTCCTTGAGTAGAGGAGAAGGGAGCAGAATATTTCCTGCCCTGGAAATTATTGATTAATGCTTGGCAAAAACCTGGAAATGTCTCTGCTATGGTTTGTACATGTGTATCCCACCTCCCAAATTCCTATGTTGAAACCTAATCCCCAATGTGGTAGTTGAATTGGAGCCAGGCGTGCGTGGTGGCGCACACCTGTAATTCCAGTACTTGGGAGGCTGAGACAGGAGGATCACAGGTTTGAAACCAACCTCAGCAACTTAGTGTGGCCCTCAGCAACTTAGCAAGACCCTGTTTCCAAATAAAAAGTAAAATAGGGCTTGGGGTATAGCCCTGAGGTAGAATGTCCATGGGTTCCATCCCTAGTACCGCAACCAAAAATAAAAAAAAAAGAGTTGGGGTCTCTAGAAGGTGATTAAATTGAGAGGGTGAAGATCTTGTATATGGGATTGGTGCCCTTGTAAAAGAGGCCTGAGAAGCTTGGCCACTGCCCCTTCAACCATGTGAGGACACAGCAAGAAGGCATCATCGATGAAGCAGAGAGCACACCCTCACCGGACACCGAATCTTCTGTTGTCTTGATCTTGGACTTTTCAGCTTCACAACTTTAAATAATAAATTTCTATTACTTATAAATTGTTCAAAGTATTTTGTTATAATAGTCCTAATGGACTAAAATAGTTTCACACACGTGGACACCTTCTATGTTCTGTGTGCTGTAATGGAGAAGAACCTGAGAAAAGCTGCATTATGCAGTTGCTGATTTACTTCAAAACACAAGGACAAATAAGATCTGTATCAGCCATGGTGCACGCTTGTAATCCCAGTACTTTGGGAGGTGGAGACCGGAGGACCCGGGTTCGCAGCCAGCCTCAGCTCTCTCTCTCTCTCTCTCTCTCTCTCCTTGTCTCTCTCTCTCTCCTTGTCTCTCTCTCTCTCTCTCTCTCTCTCTCTCTCTCTCTACTTAGTGAGGCCCTCCGCAACTTCGTGAGACCCGGTTTCAAAATAAAGTATAAAAAATAGGGCCGGGGGTTCAATCCCCGGTACCAAAAAAAAAAAAAAAAAAAGATCTGTATCATTTCTGCTTTGGTGAGAGCGTATGAATCAAGGGTCAGAATGGTCTCAGAGCACTGGCCAAAATGCCTTTGTGGAAGAAAGCTTACTGTTATGGGCCTGACTAGCATGTATCATTTTACTCTGGAAATGGAAATGTGTTCAAGTCTCAAATTAAAAGGCCATTGATATAAAGAAAGCACGCGGAGGTTTTTAAAGAAGTGGCTACAAGGCTTCCTAAGTGTGGCATTGGGGCAGAGGGAGGGCATGACTGTCAAAGGCAAATCAAGAGAAAAATAAAGAAGGAGTGTTTCTATCAAATGTCTCTATCAAATTCAGTAAGAGGATCCACCCATGGACATAGCAGGGTCTGAGTTGAAGACTTATTTCCCTGGTACATTCAGATTTTTATTTATGACTACCAGTTAGGAAATGAAAGTATACTACACACAACCTTTTGATCATGGTTTTACCTCTGTTCAGACTGAAATTTAAATAAAAAAAAACCCAAAAAACTGTGAAATGGCTTGGTCTGATTCCTTGGGCTGCTTTAGAAAAGCACTTAGAGAAAGTATTTCAATTTATTGGTGCACTGAGGTAAATTTAGGTTGTGTCAATTTTTGTGATGGTTTTGATTGAACTAATTAGTCTATAATTGACTAACCCACTAAATCAATCAGTAATAGTCAGTGAACTAAACTTAAATCCTTAAACTATGGATGTGGAACAATCTTTTAGTTTATGAAACAAGGCACAACACTTTATTTTTCCAAAGTAATATGAAACTGAAATTGAGAATGTAATAAAATCTAGAAGAAAAAAAGAAACCATAGCAGGTTCTTCTATGTTACATTGACTTTGAAAATTGAAATCTATCTACCTCCAAGAAAATAGTGTCAGAATTTAGAATAACATAGACTAGGGAGTAGAAAACTTTCTTTAATGGGTCAGATGGTAATTATTTTAGGCTTTGTAGACCATATGCTTTTTGTTGCAATGAAGTAACTCTGCAGTTACAGTGTAAAAGCAGTCATATGTAAACAAATGTGTGGCTGTGTTCCAATAAAACTTTATTCCTAGGCACCAAAATTTAAATTTCATATTATTTTCACATGGCATGAAATATTCTTTAGATTTTTCAACCACTTAAAAATGTAAAACTCATTCTTAGCTCAGAAGTCAAACAAAAATAGGCAGTGAACTGGCTCTGGCCTGCAGACCATAGTTTGCTGACTCTTACCTTAAACTAATGGAGCATGAGCTGTAAAAGTAAATCGTGAACTTCAAGACACATCAAGGATGTCAGTAATTCATTTTCGCTTCATTAAAGAGTTGAATACAATATCACCTATGTATTATGTATTATGCTTGACAAAAAAAAATTATCCTGAGTTTAATAATGAGAAAACAACGGGACCCAGGCAGGTTGTGGATCGTTCTATAAAACTACTGTGGACTCTTGAGAAATGACAATGTTAAGAAACACCAAAGAAAGAAAGAATAAAAGCATGGGAAACTATTCAAGACTAAGAAGACACAAAAACTAAAAGCAATATGTGGTCTTCATTTGTATCCTGGATTAAAATAAAAACAGAAAGAGAATATTATTTGAGCATTTGGAGAAATTTTAATATGGATTACTAGATTATGATGTCAATGTTTTATTTCTTGAGTGTGAAAATGCTATTATAAGCCGGACGTGGTGGCGCACGCTTGTAATCCTACTACTTAGGAGGTTGAGACAGGAGGATTACAGATTGGCGGCCAGCCTCAGCAATGAGGCCCTCCACAACTTAGTGAGACTCTGTTTCAAAACAAAATAATAAAAAGGGCTGGGGGGTGTAGCTCAGAGGTAGAATGTTTCTGGGTTCCATCCCAAGTACTACCACCACCAAAAAAAAAAAAAAAAATGCTATCACAGACTTTTAGAAAAATACCCTTGTTCTCAGGTAATACATATGTGTGTATGTGTATGTATACACATGTGCATGTGTACACAAGGGAAGAAAATATGGCCACATATTTGCAATAAATGAATCTGAGTAATGAAATGGGTATGCACGTGTCATTATGCCACTCTTTTAACTTTTCCATAAGTCTGAAATTATTCAAGATAAAAATTGGAATAATTATATATAGAAAAGGATATAGTTCAGTTTAGTTGGTTCAAGTTGTATTTTAAATATAAGAATTATATGACACTTTAAAATCAGTTATTCTTCAAAATTCCAAAATAATTCCAATTCCATTTGGAAATGAAAGCAATTTTACCTGTAAGGAATAGCTGGATCATCTCACTCTGTTTTAATATTTTCATCTAGTTTGTTCCCAGGAATTATAGAATGGGTAAAACCTAAGCTGGATGAAACAAACACAACAAAAATCATCAAACTCAGATTGTCAAAAGCCCCAAATTTAGACTGTTATCTTGCTGTAGAAGGTGTGCTTTACTTAGTAGCCAGTAATCTGAAAACACTTTTTTTCTGTAATTAAAACCTCTTCACTTCTTCTAGTAGTCAGATTCAGATCATTTTGCATACTAGTTTGCTCACCAGATTTTTGAAAATGTAGAGAAACTAGATAAGAAACAAAGAAAATGAGGTCATCATCTGATTTGGAGAAGTTGTGATCACTCTATTCGAGGACATGAAAGGCAGTTTAAAAAGAAAAACTGTGAACTCTATGGAGATAGAGACTATGCTTTAGTTGCCTTTGTATATATGATGCCAAATACGATGCCTCACACAAGTAGCCACTCAATGAGTGTTTGTTGAATGACTAAAAAATATGTGGAAGGGGGTGCCCTGTTTTATATGGATATAGGTTATGTTTGTATTCAATGTAAGGAAAAGATTCAAGATGATTCCAGCACTGGACTGGGCCACTGAAGGAAGTCATGGATTCTTATTTATTTACTTATTTGTTTATTTATTGAAATTTACAATAATAGAATAAACATATATCTTGAATATATTTTTAGAGAAAACTTAGCACTTAAATGTTCAAATACTTGTCTACATGTATGATGATGAAGACAGTGCCTCAATTTCAAGGATTCTGTCTGTTAACATTCAGTTAGGTGGAAATGGGTCTGAAAACCATGACATATGAAGGGGGCAGTTAGGGGAACAGTGGTTGGGAGAGAATGAGTAATTGGCCTCAATTATCTCCAAAGTTGCCATGAGAAATAGGGAGTAGAGCTACTCTGAGCTGCTCTGTAAGACAGGACTATGGCCAGTAAGTGAAATTAAAGGTGGGGCAGGGGGCACTCTGTAGACTTTAGCAACCTAGGAACAAGCATTCTAGCAGAGAGACATGCCCAGCAGCGGAACAGTGCTCCTTAACAGATAACACACCACTGTCCCTGGGAGCATGGAGGCAGAGTTGGTTGACTGTTGTTAGGGGAAACTGGGGAGGTGACATCTACATGGGATGTGAGATTGAGGCGTTCCATCTCTTCCAACCAGAAAAGGAATTGTTTGATAAGTCAATCCAAAAATTTGGAATTAATACTAAGCAGATAATGAAGATAATGCTTTAGACACCTCAAGGTCTTCTATGAGCATATAATAGGTAAATAGAACATAATGGTCAATTCATTCTTTGAATGTTTTATCGATAGAAGCAGACTTGACATTAGTTACTACCAAGAAAAATTTAGGTTGTTTCAGTATGTAAAATAATACCATGTCCCAACAGAGATCCAAAATACTCTTAGGCATTTCAAAGACTCTAAGATTTGTTCTTTCTCTACATCTCAGGAGACTATCCCTGTATACTTTATTATTGTGTCAAATCTAGTGTATTTTCTACAGCTGCCTCCCAACTAGACAATTATTTATCTCTTCCCCCTGTAATCCTCTTGAACACAGCAACTAGATATCTGCCTAAAAACCCATTTGGAACAAATAACTATCTATTCAAAAGCCTAGAATGATTCACTCATTTAGAAATATGTATGGAAACGATTAAAAGGGGCATAAAATGCAAACACTGATAGAATTATAGATACACAGTGTTTAAATGTTCTTGGTGCTGTGCTAATAAAGTTCTGATTATAAATAAGATCAAGTGAAAAACAAAGACTCTACAGGTTTTTCTTACTAGCTAGCATACTACACACCAAAGCTCCAATATAACTTTTTAGAAGACCCTCGTTAAGTCCCTTCAATTGACCTTCTCTCTATTGCTCCTGCACTAAAGCTCCGCTGACACTCTTTCTGCTCCACCTAACCCTTTTTCTTCTTCCTTTCCCCTCACTGCTGCTATACTCTTTGTGCCTCTCTCACTCTATCTGCTCTCTTCCTTACCTCTAGGACAACCACTGAATGTTGTTTGTGTGTTCACTTCATCCCTAATGAAGCTAAGCTTCCTGAGAATGAGGCCTTTGTCTGTTGGTTCATCGCTGCATTCCCTGAATCCAGACTGGTGCCTTGCAGATAAAAGGTGTCAATGAACTGTGTGTTGGATGAATGATTGTCATTTCTGTTACTGCATGAATCCATAAGGTTCTTTCCCTTTTTGAAATCTGATATAAATTGATTATATATTGTGTGTGATTTATATTGCATTGTCTCTTTCCAGTCATGGACATGTTTTAGTGTAGGTTTCTTGAAATGAAGAGATATGTCATCTCTGTTACCTAATTAAATACTCTGATTCAGCAAATTTTTATTGAATACCTACTGTGTCAGGCACTTTAGTAGGAGTTACGATGTAAATAAAAAATTGTATATAACAAGAGTCAGTAAAAACAAAATGGAATATTTCTCTGCTGATTTCTTTTACACAAAATAAATATACCTGAAATCTATAGTCTAAATAAAAATACTCATCAAATTTTCTATACTTTTCTGCCTTCTTTCTATCAAATCCATTCAAAAGAATTATTTAAAATAAATTAGGACATATAAGATATCTAACATGAAACCATTAATAATAAGTGCAAATAAAAATCTAGTATAAATTTGTATTGGTTTAGGGGAATTGGCCTTTTGTGATTTGCTGTTTCAAGATCTTTATAGTGGCCAGAAAGATTTTGAAAATTGTGAAGGCTTCATGTCTAGTCTGTAGTTCAAGTAATTTTAAGCCTTGTGTGCAATACGTATATTTTGGAAGTTGCCACACGTGACATTTTTTCAGAACCAGATGAAACAATTTGGTAAAGAACACAGGTAGAAGAGATCACTAATTTTCCTTTCCCCCAATAAACTACTTTTATTATGCCAATTTTAATTACCATGCAATCTAATGGATTTAAGGCTTATATTTTCCACGTCACTAGACATCACAAACATGAAAGCATTTTATACTGTCATTATACATCAATGTTTGTACTTGGTTATACATATATACAGAAATTATTCACACATCTTAACCTTGCTATTTCCTCCTTTCAAACCAACATAATTTTACCACGAAAGCAGCTTTTTAATAAATGGTATAAGAAATACAGCAAGGCACACTTTTTAAAAAACATTTTTTTCTCATTACCACCTCAAGAAGCATAAAAAACAAAAAATGTTGTACATAATTTAATAGTAGAGTGTCACCAGTCTATAATATACAACACCATTATAGTTGTATCTTGAAGTGCTGCATAGATTATTATTAAAATGAAATAAATAGAATGGCGCTTTTAAAAGTAGCTTAAATTTGAAAGAAATACCAGTGATTCTTCTCTATGCTGCAATCATATCAAATGTTGACTTTTTAGGTAAACCTCTTTCAATAAACATAGGCCTCATATCATTAAAAAAAACCATATTGAAACATGAAATTGGTCACATTCTGGCAGGGGATCATTCCAGAGAGGTGAACTGAATGGACCATCAATTTGGTGAACTGCAGAACTTTAAAGAGCAGATGGGGAGGGAAGGAGGCAAACAGAAAAGTCTCGCTGGAGAGAGAGGGTGGGTAGAGGTAGCTCGGGACAGGAATCCATGGGAGGACAAGCAGCTTCGCTAAACTTCAAAGACGATCAACTAAAGAGAACCAGTGCACGCATCCAGATCACAAGGCTCGTGTGGACAAACCGCATTCAGAAGGAAGATTCCTCTTGGGAGAGTCAATGTGATGAACGGCAGTGACAATGTGATGGAACCAGAGACCAGCCCAGGGTGGGAGGATGAGGCCAGCCCTGAGTTGCAGCCAGCTATCTGTAAGAAATGAGAAAGTGACAAGAAAAAGTTTCAGAAACATCTTTTTGATTTGGCTGCCATTTTGGGACTACCTGCTAATGTTGTGAAATAAAAAGATACATAAAATATAAATAATAGCCCAAGGTTCACATTACTTACAAAAAACATTTCAGAATAGATGTGAAATATATGTTGTTTTTTAAAAAAATGGTTTCAAAGAAAACAAGAAAAATCAAGGTTGACCTTTTCTCTGGGCTATCTGCTTTTTTGTGGGTGAACCTAGTTTTAAATACTCAAGATAGCTTCAAATCCATATGGAAATGTGAGGCAGCCTTTACCAAGTCATTCAGCAAAGTATTAACAATGATTTGCAGACTGAGAACCTGGGATCTCAGGTTTAACCCTTCCTTCAGTGAGTTTATGTGTGATATTGAACAATGGTGAAATATTCATAAGATTGGATAATCCTGAATGTTCCAGCTCCTTGGCTATAAAAGGATATAATTAGGACGTCTAGCTCAAATTCTAATGCATTTCATTTAAGGTTCAGACAGCATTGTGGAAATGAAACTGATTCGATTATTTTTGTACATCTGATGGCTGATACAAATTTGTTCCAAACTCAATCTGTTCTGCCTATTTCTAAATGGCTAAAAGTACTGGTCACATGTGAGGAATATCTAAATTTCAGGTTTAGGCAATGCAAGATGCAATTACTTTAAGTCCTCTGATCAGCTCTCAAATAAAGCAGGCTTTTGCTTGTCTGGATTTAAACTAAGTTCTGAGTCTGGTATCAGGTTGGTTTCTTGCCCTTCTAGAACTAAACATTCTCTTTCTCTGTCTTGCTGGTTCTCTCTCTCTCTCTCTCTCTCTCTCTCTCTCTCTCTCTCTTCAATCTTGTAACTTGTGTAGGAGCCAGAAAAACTTTAACAAAAAATGGTTTGGCTGCAGCCACAGGAAGTTGGGGAAAGAGGAAAAGTTAACAGGAACAGGAGGAGACAAATAGATAGGAACAGATGGGCCAAAATTCGGTACAGTAAAATAATGCAGTAACTCAAGAAAGCATGATACATTGTTCAAATGCTGAGGACATGATTCATCTGAAATCTGGCCACTGAGTAGGGAATCCTTAGGTGAGGCAAAGCTGGTCTTACTAAAAGCTGGCATTTAAATTCTCTCTGGATAATCAATTCTTTCAACTTGGCCCACTTGGAAATTGGCAGGCCAAACTGGCAGAGGCACAAATTTGGTGTGTGTGTGTGTGTGTGTGTGTATGTGAGAGAGAGAGAGAGAGAGAGAGAGACAGAGAGAGAGAGAGAGAGAGACAGAGAGAGAGAGAGATTATGTCCAATATAATCTTTGAATTTTTGCTATTTAGAATAGAAGGGAGAGTTATTCAGAAGTGCCAGATAATTAAAAAAAATCCAGCAGAACTTTGATTTCTTAAAGTGCTAGTAAAGATAAATATGATAAGATTATGCCAGTATTGTCTAGTGAAAAATAAATACACAATCCCCAAAAGTATTTTCTTAAAGCTGCTTGACTAGCTTTGGGAAATACCAAACACTTGGTGTCAATCCATTAATAGAATGAAAATCTGTGTTGTATACATGAAAAACGTTTGCTCTTTCAGCTTTCTCATCTATAAAAACTGAGCGGCAGCACGTTTACCCGTATATGCATATACTTGACATAAATAAATAACACATAAATACAAATAATTGCCTAAATATAAATAATTGTCTAAATACAAATAATTGCCTAAAATCTAAAACCTACAGGCCACCAATGATCATACTTACAGACCAATACAGGAGGGAAGACAATAAAGCTAAAAAGTTCTAAAGGAAATATATGCATCCTAAATAAATACAGCTCCTCACCTCACCCTCAAAACACACACACACACACACACACACACACACACACACGCACACCACCCGAGCAAACCAAAAGGAAAAAAAAAATGTACCCACTGAATGCATGTGATGAGTTAAATTTTCATACCACAGGATTTATCCAGCCTGAAGTTTAGGGTTAAACCATTCATCAAAGATCAGAAGCTTATGATGAGGATTATGAAGAAATAACTGTCAGAATACAGCAAAAAGATTAGTGCAAAGTACATCTCTTAGGCAGGTCCTAGGAGGCACTCCAGACATACATTATGTGCTTTCCTCCAAATTAGGCAGAAAGAGCTGGATCTATCCAGTTACCTTGCCTTTGATGTGATTTGCTGTAACTGACCTCTCTATTTTTGTAGAAACATGACACATAAATGAAAACAGTGAAGAGCACAGCAGTGTGCCTGGAAATCGGTGCAAATGCATACTGTTAGATCATGTGAAAGCTCCTCAGTTTCAGTGGGTTTTTAATTAGAACACAGTAAATAAAAAACCTTTCCAAAAAATTTGAAAAAATTTTGTGTTACTCTTGCAGATTATATCTGCTACTCTAAGGCATATCTCTTCTGGCTGGAGTCATTTCATCATCTGAGAGTTGATTTCTGGGGGGAAAAACCCCAGCAAATTGAATTTGGTGAATTTTATTGTCCCGATTAAAAGAGCATCCCAACTGATGGTTTTCAAGTGGCTTTAAACAGCAGACCTTTGTCTTTTTTGAATTTTATTGCAAGAACAATGGCAACCAATAAGCTCCTACAGAAATGAAACCTCATATTTACCAAATAACTCTACTCTATCTTCCTGACATTAAATACTAAGAGCCTGTCAATATTTTGAGACTAAATAACTTGTCCTAGTTGATAGTACTTTAACAATATGTGAATATTTATGCCCAGGTACCCAATGCTAATGACTGGAGGAGAATTCAGACTTCCAGATGTTTTGTCCACATGATACTGGGGGGGAAAATAAACTGAATAGGACCAGTAAATATGGCTATTTAAATAGCTCTAGGCTGGTAACAAGTCACTTGGGGGCGATGTAAGTTCTGCAGAAGTAAAATCTGGCTGCTTTTCCCTTTGCCCAAGCTAGGGCCAGGCATTGTGGGGACTCAACAAAACACTGCTGACTGGCAGGCAGGCCAGCTGATATTTTTGTACCATTCCTGCTTGCAAAATGTGAGGGTTTACACAGATCCATCAGCACATTCGCTTTCCTCAAGTCTAAAGATGGAGCTGCTCACCATTTACATTTCATTTCAAGTCTATGTGGAAGGCAGAGAAGAAGCTCCCAGAGGATCAGACAGGGACAGTGCGTCCCAGAGGCTTCTCCAGTGCCAGAGCTTCTCCACCTCAGAGCTCCGGCGCAGACTTGAGGGTCACAGTCACATGATGTCATGCTCAGAGTGGTGTTGCTTTCAAGCCTTTATTCCCTTTTAGAAAATCAGCCAGGCTCCACCAGTCCTTCCGTGGAGGTTGGCAGAGCCCTCAGTACAATCGGTTCTAATAGAACTCATTTTGAAGCAGCTTATGGAATTGCAGTTACTCTCCCTTAATGGTCAGTTTTACTGCATACTGATGGAGGATGTGATTATAGGGTGGACACGACTCGCAGAAAATACATTTCTCTCTCCCTCACTTTTGTTCTCACTTGCAGCCAATTGTAAACAGAGTTGGAAACACAGAAAATTAGTTGAGCTGTATTAGTAAGTAGGATGCCTTTCTTCCATTTTGCATACTGAGTTTATTTTTAGGGTATATGTATGGTATAGATTCCCCCCTCGCTCCCCATCTCTAGCAGCTCTACACAGAACCACACATTCTAATGAGCTTAGGGCACAGGTGTTGCAGGAAAAAAAATAATGATGTTTGCCATTCATCTTTCAAATTAAATAATGTGTTTTTAAATAGTAACTTTTTTCATAATACATTATGGGAACAACATTTATCTGTCACATTTTAAAAGATGTATTTGTAATAAATGTAAATTACTTTTAGAAAATCAGTAATTAGGCTCATCAAAAAATAAACAATCTGCCACAAAAAAGATAATCTTTAGCATAGTTAAGTATAATAACTGTTATTTGAATAAGTTAACAAATTAGGGTAGATTGCTTCTGTAATTCACTTCCTATAGCACGAGTTTAGGTTACAGCATTAGGCTTCTGGGGTAGGGGGTGGAGATGGCACTAGGCGCCTCATACTTTGGTGAAATATGACTCTCACTTTTGAAAATTTCTTCTTTAAACTTGATTGAGAAAGCATATTCATCACTGGGGCTTAGAAGTGGGAAATAACAGAATCTTTTTGTCACTTTTAGAGATACATCATCATCTCAGAATTATCAATCAATAGCTGTCTTATTAAATATGAAGAGTGGAATGACTTTCTTAAAAATTTTGATGGAAATCAGCCTGTCACCTTCAGGCAAAATTCAGAAATTCTGTTTTTATCAAGACGCCATTAACTTGTCATGTGTTCTCTCTGCATTGGCTTTCTGTGTCTGTTCTCAATCTGTGTGTGGATAAATAAGAGGCTCTTCTTTAGCATCCACTTCCCCTCCTGTTTGAATTCTCAGACACGGCCATGATGAGGAGATGTGACAGCACAGCCTTCCACAGGGGAAGCAAATGTGATGATAGTTATGTTAGACAGAAGCATAAAAGCAAGGCCCAAATCAGGAGACACAGCCTTCGGCCTAATCACGGCTCATCTCTAGGCATTGAGGGGACGGGCAGCTCTGTGCAGGAACCGAGCGGGGAGCCTCCAGACTGCACATGCATTTTGATCACAGGGTATAACTGCAGTTTGCATAAGTTTTGTTTCTCCCTCAGTGGAAGAATTTGAACCCCTAATAAATTGTTTGGCTACCTCCTTGAATTTTGTATTTTCTTTGACAGCATGATGGAATAAAAATAATGTCACTAAAAGTGTCAAATTTTCTCTGCTTTTCCCCCTTTTGCTTCAGTTATTTTCACTAATGGGAGTATTTCTTCTACCTAGATGTCCTATTCAGATAAATGTCTGCCATGACCGGTCATTCTGGCTAGCCTTTTCTTCTATCATGACTGTGTTGATACAAACTTGTATTTTAAATATATGTGTACGATGAGGACTTATACGTACCTTTCAATGAGATGATTTTCATGCTTGGGGAAGGTGCTACATTCTACCTATGCATATTTCTATGTCGGTCTTCATGAAAACTTAGAAGATTTTCATCACAGGTTAAAGTTTGGGGGCTGGGATGCAATGCCACCTTGTCTTTCGGCTGATTCGCCTTCAAGGAGAGGTCTTGAACTTCAGATTCGGCTGAAGCAGTGTTACCTTCTGACACTCCTGAGTCACCTGGTTTTCCTGAACTCTCCTTTTCCCTGCTCAGCCTTGAAGGAGTAAACTTCGAGCTTTCTGCACCACCCTTGGAAGTTTGGGGCAAATCATGTACTTCCTTTCCCATATCAGCTTCTTTCAGAGGGGGAGGTCTTGAAAGAGCCACCACGCCTGTATCATCGACTAAGAGAGAAATGTTGCTGAACTCAGAGGAGCTTGCTGCTGCTTGTAGTGGCGTTGGAACCACAGATGTATTTGGAGGAGCACCAGAGAAACAGGGCTCCTCTCCATCAGGGTCATCCTCGACACAGGCCTCAAAGAAGCATTCAATGTCTTCCTTGTCATCTAAGCCAGAGTCAATCATGTCTAGTGGCAATGGAGTGTTGCTCTTCTCTTCTATGTAATTGGTGACCTCCCCACAATCACTGTCATGAGATGAGAGGGATAAGTAGGAATAAAAGTCCCCTTTTCTCAGCTGGATGGGCCGGTGAGAATGTTCTAACACTTTCTCCTTGATTTGAGTTAATGAAGTGGGAGCAGCCACCTCGTTTTCAGGTTGAGATTTACTTTTTAGAGCTGTTGAAGCCATGTCAATGATTTCCTTAACAAAGCTGTGTACGGAACAATCTTCAGCATCTTTTTGATGGAAAACATCTGGCTTGCAGTTGCAACAGGAAGCACTGTCGCTGATAGAAGCATTTTCCTCTGTTTCATTCTCTTCAAGTGCGAGACAGCAGCCAGCAGCTTTTCCATCCACACTTGGTGCATCATTAGATGGAGATTTCAGTACATCGCAGTCTTGTCTGTTGTTAACTCTGGTTTCTAAAGCCAGTTCTGGGCAAGACTTCTCAATGGGACTGCAATCAGCAGTTTGATTTTCAAAATGGTGGTGATTTGGACATTTCTTTGGAAGATGACTAACAGTTTGGGGAACAGATTCCTTTCCAGCAATATTCGAATCATCTGAACCACCCACAAATGCTTTGCACTTAGAATGCTCACTTTCTGAAATCTTTTTCCTATTCGAACCAAGATTTTCTGGTGCCTTTGAAATCCCATTCGGTTTATCCTTCTGCCTTTCTGGAGCACTTTCAATATTGCCATTTTCCATGTCAGCCACATAGGGATCTTTACTAACTTTGAAAATATTTTTCTTATTTTCACCCTTTGTCCCCAACTCACGGGTATGGGATGGATTCTTACTGTTTCCATTATTTTCAGAGAGACATTTTATGGAGCCATTTAGAAGGGCCTCAATGTTTAGGGTATCAGAGGGGTTGGTCATCTCACTACTGCTTATGTCTTTACTGCCCTTTATTTCATCACTGAGATTGCACCGTTTCTTATCTCTTGTCAAGGAGAATTTTGGCCTAATCCAGGGCTGCAATTCATTCTTTATATAGTCCAGCCCTGACATCAGGTTGCATTCTTCATAAATTTCATCATCCGTTGCAATACTGGAGTCATTGTCCTCATCTTTGATGCATAGCTCTTCTTCAGTCAAGGTGAGCGTAGAGCTGGAGAGGAGGTCACTGTCATCTTCATCATCAGTGCAAGCGGAGGTGCAAGACACATTAACAATCATGCTGACATTCACGTCGCTTTCATCAGCCACAGAGCGATTCAGGCGCTTCCTGAAGGATGCATTTGATTCCGGGATCTTATTCTTGTGTAACACAATATCCTCTGAGCAAAGAGACAGCTCATCACTACTGCTAAGTTCTGTAAGAGATGCTGCTGAGTCTTCATTGATAGAAGATGCTATGTCCAATGACATCTGGCCAGTAAAGGACATCTTTTGGGAACTGCTCTGGAGAGTGATATCAGAAACGCTTCGCTTTATCTTTTGCTCTGAAGGGCTCTGGATATTCTCCAAACGATTCAGGAGATCTAATGTTCTTTTACTCAGTTCACCAACTGAGCCACTGCTCACACTTAGGTCCCCAGAGCTGTGACAGCTAAAAAGATCTTCGTTGCTTTTATAGGATGTCAACCAACTTTCTAAAGAAGTGCTTCGCTGGAGGCTGTCACTGCCGCTCTTAAAGATGCCCAATCCAAATAAATCACCCCCTGGAGAAAGGGACTCAACAGATGAACTACGAGATAAAAGGGAGAGCTGTTTGGCATTCTGAATGCCGGTGAGTGTCTTCTCTATATCGCCACTTTTATAGGAATTGCGATCGATTTCATGGGGCGCACTTGCCAAAATCCTTTCATGGGGAGGTGCATCTGCTTGTAACTCTGAAGTCTGATGTTTAGATCTGCAGGATTTTTTATCAAAATAAAAACCACGAAGAAGGGGATCCTCCACATGTGTCTTTTCACTTTGTGACTGTTTCATTATCATTGGTAATTTGAGTTTTGAGCCTTGGAGGTACGAGTAATCATAAAATGTAAACACATCGTGTTTTCCTTGTAATTCTTCTCCCAAACAATCAGGGGTATGTTTGGTAACACTGTTTAAATCTCCAACTTTTCCATTTACACAACCCACTGGTGAAATGGATGAGTGAGAGCTATTTGGAAGCTTACTGCATTCCTCATCTTTAAATTTTTGCTTTAACACGTTAACTGCATCTCCCATTTGTGGGGCCAGATGTTCAGTTTCAGGGTTACTTACAAACCCATCTACCACACTGAGCAAGCACGTTTCAGAGTTGGTAGTCATTTCAGTGTCTCCTTCACTGACGATCCCACTCTCGCTGCCAGAATTCTGGCTGGTATCTCCACTGTGGCACGGGCAGGGCTTCACCAAATTGGAACCACCTAAGAGATCTGGTAAAGACTTGGTGGATGAAAAGGAAGAGTCTTTACTGAGGCTCTTGGTTAAAACACTAGGCTGTGTCACGCCAGTGAACTTTGGGTTGTTTCTCAGAAATGGCATGTGGTTGTCTTCATAGAGCTCAACATTGTGGAGGCTGTACACTTGGTAGATGTGTGGACTAGAGGGTGCAGTGATATTTGAGGTATACTGAGATCCTCCACGGTCACCAGCTTCCTCCTCATCACCAGGGTCTTCACTACTTGTTTCTTCAAGCTTTGACGAAGACAAGACAGGTTGGGGTTCCTGATCAAGCTCATTTGATTCTTCATTCAAACTAATCAACTTGTTACTTATATCTGTTTCATCCCACTCCAGGGCATCCTCGCTCATCCCATTTAGGTCCATCAGGCCAGGATCAATCACATTCAGAGTCTCCTGTGTAGGAGGAGGGGAGAAAAAGAATTAGTGAACATAGCAGAAACATTTTTAACTCCAAAATCTCTTGGAAGGGCTAGGAAAGAAAACTGCCTGAAGCATGGATTTGAAAGATAGCAGAATTATCAACTAACTTCTCTCTGGAATAACACCAAAAATTACCGAAATAGGTTTTTCTATCAATAGTAATTTGTCACTCAAGGCAATAACATAGATTAAAATGTAGGATTATTACAGTCAAGTTATAATTTATGGCATTAACCATTTCCTATTGATTCTTCTACATTTTAAATCTTGGATTGGGTGAAAATGAAACTGTCATATAATGGAGGTAAAAAGAGTACAGTCTGTGATATCTCTTAAGGCACATTCATCCTCATACTATTTTAGTTCCCAAGTCCACAGTGCAATCTTATCTGCAGCCACACATGGCAAACTCCCTTGTGCCTTTGTTTCTGGAGTCTCCACTTGAAGTGGCTTTTGCCTACAGACTTAGAGTTATAGCCACCGTGTGCAGTCATTTACGGTCCAGAGGCTTTGACTTTCTCTCCTTTGCACTTCCTTCCCCTTCAGGGCTCTGCTTCTTCAGAACTTGGCTCTGCTCCCAGTCATATCCAAGATGAACAACAGTGACTAGGTCCTCACCCCATTCGCCCAGATCCCAAGTGTTCCAGGACAGTCCCTTAATCAGTTCTCTTGGCCCCTCTCCTTCCTACTTTCTCTATAACAGAGATTTCACTTTGATTCTTGTTCACTGATCTCACTACTGTAAGTCCTGCCTCTATTTCTTAGGGTCAGGAACCTCTCCTTCCAACCCCCCTGCAGGCCCAGAATAACTACATGAAAATTTCCTGATCCCAATGACACAGTCGCCCAGATTCCCTTACATTGCTCTCTGCCTGCCCATTTGGCACACCTGATTCTTCCTTGGACTTTTGCTTTACCCCTATTTGGGTAGAACTTGATGCTTTCCAGGATACAGTGGCTAGATGGGCTCCTGCACCCTGTCAAGATTCCTTCATCTTCCTTGCTTGCTATTCAGCTGTCTGGCTTCACGCTAGATCCAAGAAAGGTGATGTATGTACTGCAGGCCCGGACAGCCTCGCCCACAGGAAGAAACACAAACACAACTTTGCAGTTTAGCTTATGCTTATGCTGGGTGCCAGGCTGATGAGCATGGCTCTAGAACTAGCAGGCTGGTTGAAGGGCTGCCTTCACTGCTTCTCAACCTTGGGCAAGTTGCTTAACCTTTCTTTTTTTTCCCATTTTTAAACTTTTATTTATTTATTTTTTTATTTTTTAATGTTCATTTATTGGTGCATTGTAATTATACATTTTGATATATGTCAGGGTATGAACATCATACATGTATACATTGCACATATAGCACTCCCTCCAATCCCACCCTATTCCCTCCCCCTTCCCTCCCTTTCATGCTCCGGATAGTGATTGAGTCTTATAGGTTTGTGTATGTACATCATGTGCTATAGTGTGTTTCTGAGCACCAGTCTCACCACCTGTAAAATGGGGATGGCACTATCTATCTTTCAGTCACTATGAGTTTACATGAGCTAATACTTAAGTGCTGAAGAGGCAGTCGATATTAAGTAGCTGTAATTCTAAATGTATGTAGATTGCTCTAAAATGATCTTGAGTCAATTCACAAAGAGTTCTTCCTGCCTACCTCACTCTCTCCTCACCATTCCTCCCAGTTTGCTGTTAAAACCACAAATGATTAATGATGTTATAGGATAGAGGGGTGTCGTGCCTATAACAAGCCAGCACTTTTAGATTACACATTAGTTATTTTAACTCTCTGGTGAAAAGACAGCCATTATGCTTTTATTCCTGTTTGTGGGAAGAAAGCTTTACCTGTGGCATGTTAGCAGAACTTTCCTAAATCCCACAATCCTTTCTGAAGCTAACCGTTAAAGGATGTCACACAGATATGTTAAATATAAAATAACTATTAGTGCATTATTATACTGGATATGTAAGAGATTATCTATATAGCCTGCTTAAGTTTAAAGGAGTCCAGTTACAAAGTAAACATTAATTAAGGATATTTCAAAAATTTCTAACAGAAATCTTTCCTGCTGCCAATGTCATAGCAGTTAATCCACTATACTGGCAGTCATCAGTCACTTAGGGACGGAGTACATTCACTGTGATGAATTTTTATTAGAATTCCTGTTTATTCTTTGCTTGCTGATAAAGGGAAGTACTAATGACCAGTTTGTATGGCTAATGAATGTTAAAATCTTCAGCTGTAGGAACAATCAATCAGTCTAATCAAACAGTATATTAATTTCAAACACCTTGGCAGACACTGTATTCTGACAGGGCTAAGATATAATTGAACTAGTCTTTCAAAGGAGCTCTTTTTGTAACTCTCAGTTGACTTCAACATTTAGCAGCATAGATTTTCCATGAAGGTTCTCCACCTGGGGGCTCACATGCAGATGCAGGAATTGTGCCATTTGAATGTGCTGGGAGCTAAACTTAAGGGACACCTGCCACTGAGACTGGTCATCCATGACATAGTCAAAACCAAAAGCTGCCTCTATGGTCTTGCAAATTCAAGCCCAGGAAAGTACAAAATGTCTACTAGTACCTGAAGGAACAAATCCTTTGCTCAATAAAGTAGATGGAATGGAATGTTTGCATAGGAAAAGATTCTACATGGGGATGTAATATTGTTCTTTTCTTAACTCTCTTGTCCAAGAAACCTCTTAGATTTTGAAACAATTTTTGTATGTCAAGGTATCTGTACACCTTCAGAAAAAAATAAATGCATATACTGAGATGTAATCAATGGGAAATCATTTGGTTAAATGGTCAAATGTTCACTTTGATGTTAGTTAAACATAGACAATAATGCTCAAGCCAATTAAATATTTGCCCTTTTTTGTTGTAGGTTTTTCTTAGATGAATTGCTTGGTACTTTTTTTTTAAAGGCACAAATATTCCTGTCTTTGATAGTGATAAGTCCAAATGGATTTGTGCAAATCTATGTGCATTTGAATGAAAGTAAACGGATAGTGAGTAGTAAATGAGTTTCCAATAGAGACCCTGCTATTCCAGAAATAATTCTGAACTAAAGTAATCCATACAAGGGTCTTTCATTCATAAACTTACTTCAAGGGTACTGAATTTTGTTCTAAACTAGGGTATTGTATAAATAATTACACCCCATATATATTTCTGCATATCTTCTCAAGAAACAAATGAAACTAATTGTTGCTAGCTTATTATTTTTATTCTTGGAAGCAGGTCATTTATATTAACATGATATATGCTAAGAAAATAAATGAGGATGAGAAAGAGAAATGAGGATGATGATGAAAGAACCAAGATTCCAACTGAAACAAGCAGTACATGTCTGAATTAACATCGTCCGTACTTTTCTGGCTTTAATTGCATTATATCTCCCAGGATTGCATTTCCAGGATTTTCTTAAAATTTTAGGTTAAAAGGTGGGCGTTTATAAGAAATGAGAAACATGTTATTATCTAAAGAACGGAGATGAAGAAACCACCATTCTATAAAAGAACAACTAAATAGAGATCTGATACAACTGCCTCTGGATTTCTTTAATTTCATTTAAAAAGTTGTGTCTCTTGATTTTTTCCTAAAAGAAAAAAAAATTCAAAAAGAGTAGGATGAACTGAATGCTCCAGTTAAACTTCTGGTGCCTGGAATGGGCAAAACCATTAAGAAGCTGTCTAGTCTGTGTTCTCCCTGTTTATTCTAGACCCAGGAGTTTATGAGTAGTACCACATGAAAAACCTGGGAGAAATGATCTATCTGTAGAAAAGCAGAATATGACAAAAATAAACAACATTAACTGCAATTAAATAAAGGCATACTTATTTACCCTAGAATGAAAAACAGAACACATGGAGATTTGAGGGCATGATGGAGAAGAGGGGAAAAATATAGATCAGACTATAAATCAATATAGATCAAAATATAAATCAATTTAAGTGAAGAGAAATTCCAAATTTTATGTATTTATTCTGCTTTTTTTGGTGTAACATTTTTCCTAGCCCTTCATCCAAACCTAGGGGCAAAATGTCTGAGAATCAGATGCAAAATTATGTTCCTCAATTAGACTTAGGTAGGATTTCATAAAAAAAAAAGCAACAGCAACAACATTCAACAATGGCTAGTCCTCAAAAAACAGAAAGATAGCGTCTCAGATAATTCCGAGTTTATAATATTCTGCCTTTTATTGTGCAGACAATGGATTCAGAGTTAGCAAGAAAAATGTAGAAAAAAATAGAAATAAGACAAAAAGAATACTGTTCACTGTTTATCAGCAATTTTTGGATTGGGTGTAGGAACTAAAACAGATCTAGTTTTGAATTCTGAATTTCTACATGTTACCTGTGATCCTGGACAAGTTATTTAAGTTCTATAAGCCTCCGTTCAAACATTTGTATATCTGGTGCAACCAGCCCAGTGTGTCCACCTTGTAGACTGTTAGGAACTTTAAAGAAGAACGTGTATATGAAAGCCTATGAGGTGGGCCTGGCACACAGTAAGGGTATAATGACTTGCAACTATCAGTACATATGCCCTGTACCGTAGTTTTTGAGGCCATTAGCTTTTATAACTGACAGGTGGCACCAGCTTCAAATTCAGAGTCTCCATCTGGTTCTGCCACAACACAGTTTACCCAGCTCCTGTCATAGTATGGTCGAATGGTAAATCATTATAACAGAGTTTGCTTCAAGACTGGTGGTTCAGTTGGCCAGTGTCTTTAGTGCAACATGCATGGGAATCAATAAAATATTGATTAGGCCCCTTACTGTGCTATACATAGGGCGATACATTTGTCTTGCATAACTTTAGTTGGGTTTATCTTGTAGAAATTACCAAATGAAGCTGAGCGTAGTGGCGCATGTTTGTAATCCCAGTACTTGGGAGGCTGAGACAGGAGGATCACAGGTTCACAGCCATCCTCAGCTACTTAGTGAGGCCCTCCACAACTTAGTGAGACCCTGTTTCAAAATAAAAGAATAAAAAATAGGACTGTGGGTGTAGCTCGGAGGTAGAATGCCTCTGGGTTCAATCCCCAGTACCGCACACACACACACACAAATTACCAAATGAGAAAAACACCTGCCCAGCCCTTGGCAAGATCCATAGCTCAAGGACTTCCTATTTCCTGAAAATAATCTCTTTTTAAAAGGCAGGTCCATTGTCTGTGAAATTCTATCACCACTGACACATTAGAGCAATCAAATCCTGCACACTATCTATCAGATTGACATTAATGTTAAAGTAACTTGTCTCAGCTCAGAAAACGCTTTGAAAGTCTATCTCACACTAATGATCAAAAACTGTTCTAGTGAATGCTCTTTTTCAATAACAAAGCTAATCAGAAACTCAAAACAGACAAGTAACACCCAAAGTCATCTCACTAAAATGAGCACTGACATGGGCATATTTCTAGTCTTCACTACATAGGTAATTCTGAAGTAGCTGAAAATGGAAATCCATTAGATGTTGTTCTAAAGTACATTTCATAATAGTAAAAATTGCCTTTGTTCTCTCAACAAGGACCAGGGACAAAAAGGAGTCCAACAATGGAAGCAGGAGTTTTACTTCCATGAATAAACTTCATGAGGGCAGGACTTTGCCTGTCTGGTCTTCACTGTAGCCCCAGAACCTAAAACAGTGCATGGCATAAAACAGGTTCTCAAAAAAATTATTACCGAGTGAATTACAGGAAGAATAACTTGCCCATAGTCTCATTAATTGTTGAAGGGACCTGGGGAAACTGTTGTGGCAAATACCAGCTGGAGGCTCTCTTGACTTCTAAGCTGGTATCTCCTGTCAGTTATAAAAGCTAATAGCTTCAGAAACTTGCTCACTGAAAGAAGCCAGAAACAAAGTCATATGCACTCATCCCTTGGTGACCATAGAAGATTTGTATCTGACCTCCCCCAGGGTACCAAAAATCTATGAATGTTCAAGTTTCTTACATATAGTGGTATAGTATTTTCATGTAACTTATATATATTCTCCAAATATTTCTAAATTACTTACAATGCCAAATGCAATGTAAATTATTGTAGTGTTTAGAGAATAATGATAAGGAAAAATGACAGATGTAATTTAAAAAAAATTTTTTTGGTGGTACTAGGATGGAACCTAGGGACACTCTACCACTGAGTTACACACCCAGCTCTTTTTTATTTTTTATTTTGAGGCAGTGTCTTGCTAAGATGCTGAGGATGGCCTTGAATCAAATATTTTTGATCCATGGTTGGTTGAATCTATCTATGGACGTGGATCCCACGGGTGAATATGGAAGGCTGACTGTATTGAATGAATCTATTTCTAAACCAGAATAGGTAAATATTCTGAAATAGGTAATTTCTGAAATAGCCCAAATAGGTAAATCCACAGAGACAGAATGAAAATTGGTGGTTGCCAGGAACTCTCAGGAGGAATGGAAAATAACAGCTTAATAGGTATGTGGTTTCCTTTTGGGGTAATGAAAATGTTTTGGAAGTAGAGGTGGTAGTTGCACAATAAATGGCACTGAATTGCTCACTTTGAAATGCTTAATTTTATGTGAGATAAGGAAAAAGCACTACTATGGTTAGATATAGAATGTCCCTGCAGAGCTCATGTATTAATGTTAGAGTTGATGTAATTAGGTCACGAGGCTTGTAATCTCATCAGTGGACAAATCCATTGCGATGGGTTTACTGGGTGGGGTGTGGCTGGAGAAGGCTGGGCCCTGTGGGTGGGCCTTTGGGACCTTGCTTTTGTCTTGGAGTCCCCTGGCTTGTTGGCCCTCCCTTGCTTCCTGCCTCTGTGATTTGATAGCAGAGCCTTCTCTCTCCCTCTCTCTGACCACCCCACCACCGTGCCCTGAGCTCTGCAGACCAACCTGACATAGACTGACCTCTGGAATCTCCAAAAAGAAAGAAAAAAAAATAACTGTGAGCCAATAATCTTCCTTCCTCTAAGTCATGTGGTCAGGTTTACTGGATATAGCAGTGAGAATGCTGACCCTGAGACAAACACTGAATTTAAAAAAAATATTTGTAACCTTAGAGATGGCAAGTCCTAGAGGCTAGCACCTAAGGAAACACGTACAGAATGTGCTAGAGAGCAGCCAGGAGGAGTCCAGGTTCCATGGTAAAACTGCAAGTGAAATTGGGAGCATGTGCCTACTGGGGTTGTTCACTACCTTTCTTGTCCTTGAAAGGAGAATAGAAATGGAGAAACCATGGAGATCAGAGAACGTATATGAAACTCTTCAATTTCTAACACCTCTTTCTTCAACAGCAGACATAGTAGCCCATTCCAACTCTGTATTTATGTAACAACCCCCCCCCCAAAAAAATCCTTTTTAATACTTTTGCTGGAAGGAGAGGCATGGGCGATTTGCCCACATTCCTTGCCCTAAGCATCTCTTCCATCTGCTTATTCCTGAGTTGTATCTTTTTATGATAAACTGGTAAATGTAAATGAAGTGTTTCTCTCAGTTCTGGGAGCCATTCTACAAATTATTGCACCTAAGGAAGGTGTCATGGAGATTTAAAGTTGTCAGTAAGAAGTAGAGAGAACTGAAAAACTGGCATCTGAAGTGGGGAAATCTCACGGGACTAAGCCCTTTGCCTTGTGGGATATGATGCTGAGTCCAGGTAGATAGTGTGAGAACTGGATTACATGATAGGACACCCAGCTGGGGTACAGGGAGTACAGAATTGTTCAGTGTGGAACAAACCTACCCATTTGCTGTCAGGAGTGTTGTGTGTAAAGAAACTGTTTTTATAGAGAAGCAATATATTTGTGCCAATAAATTAAGGGCAGTTAGATATTTCATACTTTCTAAATAATTCTTAAGTGTGTAGTAACTTCAGTGTTAGTAGTATTAAAGCTAGGCGAAAATAGATGAATGCCTTGCATCAATCTTTGTTTTTCTTAATTGTTCTGTAAATCATTATTCTGTGTGTGTGTGTGTGTGTGTGTGTGTGTGTGTTACTAAGGATTGAACCCAAGGACATAGCCCTTTGTTATTATTTTTATTTTTTTTGCAGTACCAGGGATTGAACCCAGGGGCGTTCTACCTCCGCGCTACACCCCTGGCCCTATTTTTTATACTTTATTTTGAAACCAGGTCTCACGAGGACCCTTTGTTATTTTGAAACAGGGTCTTGATAAGTTACTGCATACTGGCCTCAAACCTGTGATCCTCCTGTGTCAGCTTCCCAAGTACTGGTCTTACAGGCATGTGCCACCACGCCTGGCTTCTGTTTGTTATTTTAAGACAGGGTCTGGCCTCAACTACTGGGTTCAAAGGATCCTCCTGCCTTAGCCTCCCCAGTAGCTGGAATTTCAGGAACAAAGCACTGTGCCCAGCTTGCATTACTCATATTTGTTAAGCATATGCTGTAGGAAAAAGCTACTTTCCTACCCAACTCTAAACATTTTACTAGAAGTAACTAAAAAAGTAATCTACTTTCACTGGCAAATAAATGATCTTGACTGTTGGCTTTATATGCAAACAACTGAAATTTTTATTATACTCAGAATAGACTGAATGGGAAATTTTTATTTTCTCCTCTCAGTCACTATTCTGTGGTCCCTTGGAATTTTCCTCCTGAGTTTCAAGAAAGTGCCTAAATTTAGAACGGTTTAAAAATGTATTTTTAAAGCCAGGCACGATGGTGCATGCCTATAATCCCAGCACTTGGGAGGCTGAAATAGGAGGATCGCAGGTTCAAGGCCAATATATGGTAACTTAGCAAGACCTTGTTTCAAAATAAAAAACAAAAAGGGTTGAAGGTGTAGCTTAGTGGTAGAATTGGGTTCAATTCCCTGGGTTGAATTCCCAGTATAAAACACACACACACACAGACACACACACACACACACACACACACAGATTTTTTTTTTATTGGTGTATTGTAATCATGCATCTTGATGGGTTTCAGGGTGGTAGAAGTATACATGCATGCATTGGTCAATTAGCCCTCCCCCAATTCCTATCCCCCTTCCCTCCTTCTGCTCAGCATAGTAGTTGACTTTGAAAAGTTTGTGTAAAGAAGGCGACCTAACTGAGGGAGATGTGAGGGGGGAAGAGGGAAACACCCTAATGCACAGGATGTACATACACACAGAAGTTTTTAAAAATTTGGGAAGAGGTTTTGAGGTTTTAAAACAAAAGGAATTTCTCTTTCTGACCTCTACAGTATTATGTAGAACTGAAACAAATAAAAGGAAGTTCAAAAGAAAAGTAACCTCAATGCAGCTGTAAAAAGCCACTGCAGTAAAATGGTGTTGTTTTCTTCCTTCTACCTCACAGTCAATCTGTTGGATGACAGTGAGACCCACATGCCAGTCGTGGGAGTCCCCTAGTCATAATATCTGGCCTCACTTCTCTGACATTGTTCTGGCTGCTTGGTGTTTGCCTTTTGACTGTCAGGAGTTGGTGTAACATTTGAGTTTTGTGCCCCCAACATAGTTTTTGACTCATCTTTGCCTTAGGGAAACATATTCTTTTCCCTCCTTGATGATGACAATCTTATATTAATAAAAATCTGTGGTATTTTTCGGTATTAGGGATTGAAGCCAGGGATTCATGCATGCTAGGCAAGCACTCTACCACTGAGCTACATCCTCAGCCCTTTTACATTTTTATTTTGAGACAGGGTCTCACTAAGTTACACAGGCTGACCTTCAATTTGGATCCACCTGCCTCAGCTGCCCAAGTAAGTAGGAATACAGGCATGGACTATCACACCTAGAAAAATCTAAGATTTTTAAAACTTACAAAATATATTGGTAGTAAAGGGGAAGTGAAGATTCATGTAAGCAAGTAAAATTCTCTAACACATTTTCTAAGAAATTTTCTGTGAGATAGAGTTAAGGTCCCAATTTTAAGACTGGTTTTTAAGAACACAAGATTCTTGGCATGAGCCTTAGCCTAAGGTTCAAGGAGAGTTTTGTCAACTTGCCAAGGTCTGCCTGGAAAGCCACATCTCAAATAATAGAATTCACTCATATTTAAGATCCATGCCTTGTACAAAGTACCTACAGTAGTTCCCCTTTAGCTGCAGTTTTGCTTTCCATGGTTTCAGTCACTGGAGGCCAACTGTAATCTAAAAATATTAAATAGAAAATTCCAGAAATAAATGAGTTATGGAACTTAAATTGTACACCTTTGTGATTTGCATGATGAAACCTTGCTCGGCCCTGTCCCATTCTGCCTGCGACATAAATCATCCATCTGTCTGGCAGGTCCACTTTGTATATGCTACCCTCCTGTTAATCACTAGACATCTTGATTATCATGTGGCAGTGCTGTGTTCAAATAATCTTTATTTTACTTAATAATGGCCCCACAGCACAAGAGTAGTGATGCTAGAACAACTTGAATTTGCCAAAAAGAAGCCATGAAATATATACTTCAAGTGAAAAGATGGAAGTTCTCAATTTAACAAGGAAAGAAAAAAAAACTGTATGCTGATGTTGCTATGATCTATGGTAAGAACAAATCTATCTGTGAAATTGTGAAGAAGAAAAAAGAAAGTTATATTAATTTTGCTTTCAAACCTCAAACTTCAAAAGTTAGGGACTACATTGAGTGATAAATGCTTAGTTAAGATGGAAAAGGCATTAAATTTGTGTATGTAGCTGGGCATGGTGGCGCACACCTGCAATCCCAGTACTTGGGAGGCTGAGACAGGGGGATCACAGGTTTGAGGACAGCCTCAGCAACTTAGTGAGACTCTCAGCAACCTAGTGAGACTTTGTTTCAAAATAAAAAACAAAATAGGTCTGGGGTGTAGCTCAGAAGTAGAATGCCCCTGGGTTCAATCCCCAGTACCCTCCCCAAAAGTGTGTATATATAGGAAAAAATAGGATTTATAGGATTGGATACTATCCATGGTTTCAGGCATCTGCTATGGGTCTTAGAACATATTCTGAATATGAGAGGTGATAGACTGCTGAAATCATTGAGAGAATTCTAGCTATTCATTCTCAAGTAGTGTATACATCAGGAGCCAACATTGTATCACTTCTGTCTTTAATTGTTTGTTCCTCTCAGATAAACAGGGTGTGATTTTGTTGTTGTGTTTAATGCTAAGACTATGATTACAACTCATCATTCAGAGAAAAAATAAGAATAAAGTGTTGGCCAACTTGAATTAGTAAGTTAAGAATGTCCCCAAATGGCATGTACTATCTTAGTCTTTTTCCATCTTATCTATGCTAGCCAACTAAACTTACTTTTCTTACATTTATCATCTGATTAGCCCCAGGTTTAGACTGAATAATAGGTAGGTCAGCTCTGCTCCATTTTCTTGAAATGGTTTAACCCTTGTTTGTACATCTGATTTTATTTCATTTGATTTATATCACTCTCCTAAAGATGACTGCTTTTAGACTTAGAGAGGGCAGAGTCCCAGAATTGCTAGGATACCTCCTTTGAGCTATCACTAATCCCTCCACAAAAATGACTGGAGAGTTGTACAAGTTACAACTCTTGAAATTTCCTGAAATTTCCGCTTGAAATTTCAGGATGAATTTTCTTAAAGGTAATAAATGTTTTTGAAGTAGGTTTCCACGACATCTTATACTTCTGACACCTATTCTAGACTTCTCAGACATGCTAAAAATGCAGAATCCCAAGAAATTTTCTTACTGATATCTCAGGGGAAAATACTAAAGACCCCAAAATTTCATCCTGACTGGAATAGAAGCTCTGGTCCTAGCCTCTCATGGAGGCTCGTGAGAGTTTTAAATGTCAGGATCTTAATTCAAACTGTAACCCAAATCATAGATTTCCAAATCAAAGAAATGTAAATTTCAACCTAGAGAAAAATGATCTCAAAGTGTGAATTCATTTTGTAAAGTCTGTTTTTTAAAAAAGGCAATATTAGGGGTTTAGGGTCACTTTAATCCCTTAAAATCCTTTTGCCATGTAAGAATTAGCAAAAATAACTGTGAGCCCTAAACTCTTTGAACATGAGTCTTTAAGCTGGCTATGAAAAGACTATGCTGAGTTTATAGCACAGAGAGGCAAGACACCGAGCAGTCAGTGCAGGTAATTACCCAGGTCAAATCTGCTGCATTTACTACTCCATTTGTGACTGATACCTCTGCTTTGCTTGCGTCCAGTGCAGTGTAGCATACTCTGTTGTTTTCCCTTAATAAATAGAAAGTAATCAGTGAAGTAGAATGCTGGATGACCTCCACCTCTTTCCAAATCAACAATATTTTTCCAAGGCTGACTCCACAAGACATTGTCCTGGCAGATGCCATGGCTGCTATCAGGGAGCACAAGGAAAGGAACACTTGGATAGAGAGAACCCTGTTTACCTACAGACAGTTTCCATCCTAAACTGATGAAAGCTTAATTTTTTTCTGCAAAGTTAACCCGCCTAAATTCATAATTTTCCTTCATTATTTAGAAAAGTACTCGATGGGCTGTGACACCATAAACTTTAGTAACTCATTTGTTAAGTTGCCTGATCAGACTGTGCATTTATTTACACAGTGTACCCATAAAATCCAGCTTTCATTAGTGCTGGGGAGGAAGAGCCCTGCTCCCTTCGCTGGGGAAGGTGAAGCTGGAGAAGATAATTAACCATGAAACAATAAGGAGGCTTGCTGGGTAAGCAGTAGTGTGAAAACAGTTACTCCTCACAAAAGAGGGGAAATTAGCTTGCTGGATAAAAAAGGAAGTGTCAGATTGAAGACTGAAAGGCCTGCCAACAGAAGTAGATAGCTCTATGCATCATTAATGAAATTTTTTAACACTTAAACGCCACAGCTGTCCACATTTAAATGCATGTAAATGCCATGTGTTTCCAGAGATTAATATGCATGTTAAAATATTTCTTTCCTCCTTAAACTTCTAGATGTTGTCTCTGTCTGTTTCATTTCACCTACTTTATTTCCAAGAATAAAAATGCACCAGCTTTCTCAGCATTGTGTCCTCATTTCCAAAGCCCACGTACACCACACATCCTGGAGATGGGCAGCGTGCTCATTATATTTTAACAAACACATTATTTTACATTCATAATACAGATATTTTAGTAAACAGAAAGTTTGTTTTGATTTTGCTGCTTCACAGAGTGAAGACTTATGATGTGCGTTTCCTTTCAAAACTTCCTCCTGGAGCATTAGAGCTCCCTGAAGCAGCCCCATTTTGGCAGAAATTCAGTTCTGTGCAGTGCCAAAAGAAATAGAATAAACAAACACTGCTCCATGCAGCTGGTGAGATAATTTACATATTACTGCACACCAAACATGAAGACCTGAATATGGATTAGAGCTACGGTGATGACACAAATGTCATATAGATAAAGAGAAACAAAATCCAACACATAGTTGTTTATTTTACCACTGCTACTGTATAAATGCTGCTCAGGAAGAAAAAAAATGGGGGAATTGCTTTTTGAAAATTGGACTCTCTTCTGTATCTGAAGCGGGTTCTTTCAGACTGTAACACAAGAAAAGAAAGGAGCAAAATGGCGTGGGTTATTTTGGATCCCCTAAAATGCCCCGCTTTTGCCTTGTGAGTGCAAATAATTTTAATGTGCATCATTTGGGTAAGGTGGGCCAGTGATTTTACAGGAATAACTTTTAAAATACAAAGATCCCTGAATCCCTCTCTTTTTCTACCCTTGATAATTTCAAATGAACATTGAGCTCTTTAATTGAGAATGAAGTCCTTGGTTAGGGTGATTGAGGAGTACAGGCTCCTTTAGGAAATTCCTTCCAGTGGGCAGGGCTTGCCTAGAGTCCTCAGCTAGTGGTGCCTGGACTCCTCATTCCTGCACGTGCAGACTGCTGCAGATCAGTTGACCTTTCCTAACCTCAACTGGAAATATAGGTGTTCTAGGGAAGAAAGGACGTCTCTCTGGATATTTATTGATGTAACTCCTTTTCTATCCTCATCCTTGGCATATGAAGAGCTGAGAAATTAATACACCTAATGATGATGGTGGTATGTGGGAAAGAGAATGTGAGAAATTTTACCCATACCAAATTAAAAATTCTTTATCCTGCATGGATACATGCAAAACTGCTTTTGAAATGGAATTGTTTTGGGAGGTTTTTGCCCTTTAATCTTTAGGAACGATTGTCATGATTACTCTTGTTTAAATGTAAAAACAAAGGGAGAAATCAGAATAATGTGGGTGAATCTAATTAGTTAACTCTCATTAAAGTTTAATAGTTAAGGAATGTTCTTTAAATTTTAGGGAAAAAAACACTTAAGAAAAGTCAAGGGAGTTGGTGTAATTTCACCAGGTGAAGAAAAGACTACTTATTTTCTATAGCATTGGAAAAGTTACTCTGACTAGGACAGCTTAAAAGTTCTCTATTTCTACAACTCCCAACGCAAGAAATAGAATTACATCACAGCAACAAAAAGTAGGTTAGATACACAAGAAGGATTTGTTATTAAAAGGGCAATTAAACATTCTAATTGATTCTCATGAAAATTTGTGAAAACCCCATCTTGAGACTTAAAAAAACCCAAGAGACAATAATGTGTTCAGTATAATCTTACATGTCACTTCCAAACCAAACTTCCTAAAGTAATTCCTTTCCTTTTATTTCTTCCCTCATTAAATCAAACCAAACCAAATCACCCCCCCCCACACACACACACACAACTTTCAGTGGATATTTTCTCTTCTAAATTATTCTGACTTTTAAGGAATTCCATGATTTGGTCACATAAAATGACTGAAATTCAATTTCTAATGCTCCCCTGAAGCCACCCTTCACTACAACAACTTGCAAGTAGTTCCTGCTCTCTGTGTCACTGGGCCTTTGTTCATCATAAGCATTCATAAATATTTTTTAATAAATGAATGAGTGTGGCGTCTATTGGCTCTCATCAAAAAAGTTCTCAAAGTTTAGTTGCCAACTTCTCTAAAGATTTCTTGGTTACTAAAACCTCAGAGGTCTCCCTGTCATTTGATTCTTACATTAGAGATAGCACTTACATTCACTTATTCATTCTACAAATATTCATTGAATACTTAGTAGAGAGTACTGCTCAAACACTGAGCGGATAGAAAGGTGAATCAGGCACAGACTCGTCTCTCAAGTATCTTGCAGTTTTGTATTAGCTTTGTAATTGATGCTGTCATTTTTATCAAACACAGTTTGGAGTAATTATTGTCTCATCTCTGTCAATATTATCTTACTATTATAGCTTGCAAATTCCTTGAGAGTGCTACTTCTCTGCAGGCAAATCCCAGAACAATACAGAGCACATAGCAGGTACTCATGGAGGGTATCTTGATTATCTGCCCATAGGTTCAGTTCTTCCTAATCCACAACCCAATGGAATCATACAAAAAGCCATTCATACAAATGGATTAAATGTTCAGAATCCTAGACATACTTGCATGATCAGCATGCTACACTGATGATATTATGACCATGGGAAGGATATTTAATCTATGTTAAAACAGCTTTAGTTTTTCAGTCTTGGGTCTATAAGCCTGCCTATACTATTTTGTACTGCCACTTTCTTCTATGCAAAAATTACCTTTTCAATTTTGGTATTTAATTTTAACCTACTGGATGACTAAACAACATCTTTTCTTTGACATTCAGCAAATGCAGTCATTTATATGTTAAGAAATCACAAACACAATTCAAGGGAAACAATTGACCTAAATATTAGACCTGAATAAAAAAGAAAATCAGAGTAAATCTGATCTTCCTTTAGCAGGATAAGAAAATTATTTGACCCCAGTGGCATTTCCACTTAAATGTTTTCTCTTCAATCAAAATTTAAATGTGACTATTGCTTCATGATCAGCAGGTTGATACTGAGGCTTAATATCTATTATTTCTAGACCAGTGCTTCCCAACCTTTTTCAAGTCATGACACATAGAAAATGCTATTATAGACTTGTGCACTAGAAAGGAAGGTAGAGGTTGTTCACTGCATAAGGCCATGAGCTTGGATTCCTCCTAGTCCTCCTGACCCCCATGAGGGTTTCAGTAGCACATGTTTAACTAACTCAAGGTACACGGCTGGACAATTCTGCACAAGATAACTATAACTAGAGGTTTCTTTTTAAGATATTTTTATCGGTGCATGGTAATTATACATCATCCTGAGGTGTAGAATGATAGAAATATACTTGTACACAAGTATATTTCCCACACCCTTTCCTCCCCTTCCCTGTACATGTCATTGAAAGGGTAAAGGTAGGGATTCTTTGGCTACTAAAAATATAAATACATAAGAAGGTGGAGAGGTGGTTCAACTAAGACTAAATGGCAGACTGAGATAAAAAGAAAAATATTTAAGACTAAAGCAAGTTATTATGAACTTTTCAGACAATCTCATTTATTCATTCCCTCATTCATTCATTCAATAAATATTCAGAACATTTATGTATCCAACACATTTATTAAATTCCAGGTACCAAGTAAAAACAAATATGGTTTACTCTTAGGATCTACTGGATCAGATTATAATCTGTGATATGATACTACAGGTAGATCTGATTTATTCTAGGAGGTCAGGGACAGCTTGTCTGAGTAAGTATCTTTTCAGTTGATTTGTAAAGAGTAATAAGAAGTTTCCGGGAGGGAACTTGGGGTACAGATGAATGATGAAGGCAGAGGGAATGAGGCTCTAGGGCAGGAAGGAACATGAACATGCTACATTTGAGCGCCTGACAGCAAGCCGAGGGTCTGACGTGCAGAGAGCGTGGGTATGTGGCTAGAAATAAGCCTAGGGAAGCAGGCAAGGTGGGATAATCAGATTAGTATATTTAAAAGATTGACCAAGCTTTAGGGTAGATTACAGACTGGAGAGGGGAAAAAGTTGGTGTGGAGAAGGCCACGGCAGGAGTGCATGTAAGAATAAGCAGAACAACTACTAACATATTTTGAGTACTTTCTCTGTGCCAGGCAATACCCTAAGCATTTTGCATGTGCAAAATTCCTGTACCAGAGATTCTGCTAGCTTGGACTAAGGTGGTGATAGTGCAGTTAGAGATAAGTGGGTAGACTTAAGAGTTCTTTACAAAGTAAAACCAATCAGACCTGGTGACGAGCTGGATGGACTAATAGTGAGGATACTATCAAGGATGACCCATGTTCTTTGGGTTTATACAACTGAAGGGATTATAGTATCTCTCCTTGAAATTCAGAATACTGGAGAAGGATCAGTTTGTCAGGGAAGATTAGGAGTTTTCTTTTGAACAAACTGAGTTTGAAATATGTTGGGGAGATCTCAGGAGAGCTGTGGTGCTGTGTATATGTGTCTGGAGTTCTTGAAGCTATGGGTGGGGTGAAATTGCCTAGAGAGAAAGAATAAGATGAAAAGCATCCAGACTTGAAAGCTGGGTAGAGGAGGATGAATAAAGAAAGAGGAAAGATCAATGTGGACAAGAGTAGTCAGAGAGAAATCGAGGAGGAGGTGGTATCTGAGCTGAATTCTGAGGGTTAGGCAGGATTCTAATACTGTTCTTCTGTAAAGTAATGCATTTTCCCATAGGGATTTTTTAAATCATGAAAAATATAAAGAAAACAATAAGAATCATTCTTAATAATCCAGAGATAGTCCCTGTAAAAATCTTACTCAATCTGTCATGTCTAAACATATCACAAAATTAGAACCATGATTATGCATATGCTATGATCAACATTATATGCATATCTTATTTCTCACTCTGTATTGTATTATACTTATCAATTCATAAAGTATTTCAGAGAGCCATGATTTTTAATGATTTTAGCTATTCTTAAAAGTTTACTTAAATATATATTATTGTAAAGTCATATTATTTCTAATTTCTGGAGGATTTTATAAATGAGGTGGACGTCTTCATATGAATAGCTCAGATTATTTTCTGAGGAAAAATGTGAGAAAGATACTAGGCTAAAGAGTGTGAATATTTTTCCCGATATTGATAATAGTTAAATATTTTACCAGTTTGCAATCCACTCTGACCTTTCTAAAACTGATATTTGTAATTTTCCTTTTTTTAATTTTTGGGGTGTGTGTGTGTGTGTGTGTGTATGTGTGTGTGGTACTGGGTATGGAACCCAGGGGCATTCTACCTATGAGTTATACCCTAATCCTCTTTTATTTTGAAACAGGGTCTCACTAAGTTGCTGAGGCTGGCCACTAACATGTGATCCTCCTGCCTCAGTCTCCCAAATACTGGGATTACAGGTGTGCACCACCACACCCAGCTTATTTTCCTTCTTTTTGTTGGGTTAAATAATAGCAACTGACTAACTATATTACTCTGCATTTCTTTATTACTAGTTAGATTACATATTTATTCTTAGTTTAGTAACCATTTATATTCATTATTTTGTATATCACTTGGTCATTTTTTTATTTTTAGAATGAACCAGATAGGCTATTATTGGTGTAAAAGCTTTATGTGGTCAGATTGGGATAAGTCTATGGAGGCTTAGAAGGTTATGAGCTTTAATTTACAAGCAAAATGGAACTATGGTATAACCTTTGTGTGCATGTTTGTGTGTAGGTGTGTGCAGTGTGTATGTGTGTATATGTGTGTGGGGGGGGTTACTAGGAATTGAACCCAGGGAAATTCTACCTCTGGGTTATACTACCAGCCCTTTTTATTTATTTATTTTTAAATAAGGTCACACTAGGTTATTGCACATTGGCCAAGAACCTGAGACTCTCCTATCTCAGCCTCCCAAGTACTGTGATTATAGGTGTGCACCACCACACCAAGCTATGACACAACCTTGGTGAGTGGGATAACATAATTACAATAAATACTGTTTCAGTCACTAAAGCCAGGCAGTGGTATGTGGAGGAGACTGGAAGAGGTACTTGGAGATATACATACTAGCAAGGGATCCAGTCTAGCCATCTGATCATTCTGGTAGGGTGAGGGGAAGAGTAACCGTTGTGAGATAAATCCAGAACATTCATCATACCTAAGGCCTACTTGTCAGTGAAAAAGTCTTTATTAAAGCCTTATCCCAACTGGACAAAAGGAATTTCTCTAACACCAGCTCCCTCTCATCTTCCTGTCTTAACTGAGCAGGTGGGCAAACTAAGAGGCACTGCAAAGGTGACAGTTCAAGGGCACAAGCCACTAAATGACTGAGACATACCTTCTCCCCCATTACGTACCACTATACCAACAGGGCTGTAATGTGACAGTGGAGAGAGCTAAAAGATATTTGAGGAAGAATTCTTAGGAAATGATAAAATAGGAGCAACAAAAATGAGAGCAAGAACAATGAAGGAATTTGAAGTGCAATACAAAAGAATTACAGCTATATCAAATATGAATTACAACTTGACTCCTAGCCAGATTAACATAAATCTCACATGAGGCCATTTACCTCATTTCTAATACCTGATATATCATGCCCAGCTTTCAACAACAAAAAATTTCCAAGATATGCTAAAAGGCAAGGAAAACCAGTCTGAAGAGACAAAGTAAACATCTGAACCAAATTCAATACAACACAGATTTTAGAATAATCAAACAGAAAACTTTAAATAAGTATGATTAATATTTTAAGGACAGTAATGGAGAAAGTAAACAACATTCAAGAACAGATGGGTAATGTAAGCAGAAAGATGGAACCTCTAAGAATGAATCAAAAGGAAATGCTACATAAATAAAATGCTACATAATAAAAATCACTGTAAAAGAAGTAAAGAATGTCTTTGATGGGCTCATAAGAAGACTGGACATGGCCAAACAAAGAATCAATGAGCCTTAAAATAAGTGACTGAAAATCCCCTAACTGAAATGCAAAGAGAAACAAAGTGATAAAAATAAATGAAAACCCAAGAAATGCAGTATAATTTCAAAAGATATACCATATATGTAATTGGAATACCAGAAAGAGAAGGGAGAATGGAGAAGGTATATATGAATTGAATTGGTTATGAATATTCCAAAATTAATATCAGACACCAAACCACAGAGCCAGGAACCAGGATGAATAGCAAGAAATCTACACCTACACATATCATACACAAATTGTAAGCCAGGCGTGGTGGCACACTCTTGTAATCCCAGTACTTGGGAGGCTGAGACCAGAGGATCCGGGTTCACAGCCAGCCTCAGCTATTTAGTGAGGTCCTCTGCAACTTAGTGAGACCCTGTTTAAAAAATAAAGAATAAAAAGTAGGGCTGGGGGTATAGCTTGGAAGTAGAATACCCCTGGGTTCAATCCCCAGTACCGCAAAAAAAAAAAAAAAATTGTAAAAAACCAAAGACAAAGAGAAAAATCTTAAAAAAAGGTCTTAGAGTGGAATAAGATATAATAAGGATAAAAATCACAATAGACTTAGCATCAGAAAACACACAAGCAAGGAGAGAGTGGAGTAAAATATTTGTGTTACAAGGAAAAAAGTCAGTAAACTATCTATAATTCTGTATTCAAAAATTATACTTCAAAGTAAAGAAGAAATATAGACTTCCTCAAACAAAAACTAAGGAGATTCACTGCACTGCCAACAGTACTGCCCTGCAAGAAACATTAAAAGAAGTTGTTCAGGGAAAAGAAAATGATGTAGATCAGAAACTTGGATCCACATAAATAAAGGAAAAGTGTTAGAGGAGGAATAAATGAAAGTAAAACAAAACCTTTCATTTCTATTATTCTTTTTGGCCTAAAAGATAGCTTTGTTTAAACACTAGTAACAATGCAATGGGGTATTTATACCATATAGATAAATGAAATGAATAACAGCAAAATCATAAGAAATGGGAGACAGTAGTTAAGAAAGAATATTTTGTTTAAAATTGCCTGCACTATACATGTGAAGTAGTGTAATATTGAGGGTAGACTTGGATTAGTTTAAAATGTACATTGCAAGTTAAAAGGCAATTTGTAAAAAAATTTTTAAAAGAAGTATAATTGATATGCTAAAAGAGGAGACAAAACGTATTCATATAAAAGCTGATCAAAATCAAAGAAAGCAGAAAAAGACAAAAAGAAGCAAAGAACAAATGCAATGAATAGAAAATAGTTTTAAATATGATAGATATTAGTCCAACTACATAAATAAAATTTTAAGTATGAATGCCTTAAATAATGCAATTAAAATATAAAAAAGCAGATCAAAAAACAAGGCCCAACTATATGTTGTCTATAGAAATCCACTTTATTTTTTTTTTATTTTTTATTTTTATTTTTTTGCGGTACTGGGGATTGAACCCAGGGGCTTTCTACCTCCGAGCTACATCCCCGGCCCTATTTTTTATACTTTATTTTGAAACTGGGTCTCACGAAGTTGTGGAGGGCCTCACTAAGTAGCTGAGGCTGGCCGTGAACCCCCGATCCTCCGGTCTCTGCCTCCCAAGTACTGGGATTACAAGCGTGCGCCACCACACCTGGTGTTAGAAATACACTTTAAATACAAAGAATCAGGTCAAGAAAGTAAAGAGACAGAAAAAGATATACAATGCTAACAATAATCAAAAGAAAGATGGAGTAGCTACAGAAATCAGACTTAAAACAAGAAAAATTATCAGGACTAAAGAGGATCATTACATAATAATAAAGGAATCAATTCTCTAAGAGGACATATCACTCCAGATGGGCACAGAGGTGCATGCCTGTAATCCCAGAACTTGGGAGGCTGAGACAGGAGGATTCAAGGTTCAAGGACAGGTTCAGGACAGCTTCAGCAACTTAATGAGACCCTCAGCAACTTAGTGAGACCCTGTTTCAAAATAAAAAATAAAAGGGCTGTGTAGCTGGGAGGTAGAATGCCCCTGGGTTCAATCCCCAGTACCAAAAAAAAAAAAAAAAGTCATACAACTCTGAACAAGTATGTACCTAACAGTAGAACATCAAAATATGTGAGGCAAAAAATTGATAGAACTACAAAGAGAACTAGAAAATCTATTATAGTTGGCTATTTCAACAACCCTCTTTCAGTAATGGATAGATCAAGCAGGCAGAAAATCAGTAAGAAAATAGTTGACCTGAACAACACTATCAATCAACTTGATCTAATTGACACTTAGAGAATACTTCATCCAACCACAGTGAAATACACATTCTTCTTAAGCTTGCATCAAACATTCATCAAGACACACCACAGTCTGAGCCACAAAACACACCTTAACAAACTTAAAAGAATAGAAATTGTATAGTATATGTTCTCAGATCATGGTGGAATTAAACTAGAAATCAATAACAGAAAGATAATTGAAAAAACTCTAAATATTGAGAAATTAAACAACATACTTCTAAGTAATACATAAATTAAATGACACATAAGTCTCAAGAGAAATGTTAAAATATTTTGAACTAAATAAAAATGAAAATACAATTTATCAAGATTAGTGGGATGCGGTGACAGTAGCCCTTTGAGGGAAATTTATAGCATTAAGTGGACATATTAGAAGAGTGATATAAAAATCAATAGTCTAAGCTGCAACCTTAGGAAACTAAGAAAAACAATTTAAGACTAAATCAAACAGTATAAAAATAATAAAAATTAGATCAGAAATTACTGAAATGGAAAATAAGAGAACAACAGAGAGCCGGGCATGGTGGCACTAAAGAAGAGAGCCTGTAATCCCAGTATTTGGGAGGCTGAGACAGGAGGATTGCAGGTTCATGGTCAGCCTCAGCAATTAGTGAGATCCTATTCCAAAATAAAAAATAGAGCTGGGGGTGTAGCTTAGAGGTAGAATGCCCCTGGATTTAATCTCCAGTACTACAAAAAGAAAAACAAAAAACAGAAAACCAACTAATCAACAAGTGACCAGAGGTGTGTGGTGTGTTCAGAAGATAGTTCAATTGGTTTTGTGACGGTCTACTCTTGCTGGAAAGGATGATGATGAGGATGGATGGTTAAGTCAACCATTGAAGCCATCACCTAACATGGGATTTTATCATTTACTCACTGTGTCATTTGTTCATATGTTCATTAAGCAAAAATATACTAATTGCCTAATCTGCCAGGCAGTGTATTGTATCTAGACAATTACAGAGATAAGTAAGACTTGATTGCTACCATAACATAAATAATAATAGCAGCAAACATTTATTGACTATATGACAGCAACTATTCAAAACACCTTTTACACAGTGATTCATTTAAACTCACATCGTCTATGTGGTAGGGGGTATTATCTCCATCTTCCAAATGAAAAAAATGTAAAGAGAATTACTACCATCAGCTTTGTGTACATATGTGAAAATACCAATGTCAATCTCAGTACTTTGTATGGGGAAGGGAGAGATGGGGAAGGAGCCGGGGAAGGGGGGCCACCAAGTACTGTGTGCATGTATGTCATGGTCAGTATGATTTACATTATGATGTGAGACTATAATGCACCAATAAAAGCATATAAAAATAAAAAATAAATAAAAAGAAACCATCAAAAAAAGAGAAAAAACTGACACATATAAAAGATAAATGATTTGCTATGAACACGCACCTACTAAGTGGGAGAGTCTAGACAGGCTCTTAGTGACAATATTCTATTATTGTACTCGTGGGAATTCCTCAGGTCCCCTGAAAAATCTTCTCTATTTATTGGAAACCTTCACATTAAGAACATGTCTTATATTTAACCTCAAACCCTTCAAATGTAATTTAAAATCTTTTCTTCCTTTCCTTTCTTTTTCATTCTTTTTTTTCGCTATAAGTAGAAAAAGGAGGCAAGCATGTAAATCTCTATATAATGTACTTTCATACATTTGAAAAATAGTAAGGATTTTATCAAAGAAAAATAAATATATGGAAGTCTACTTTTAAAAGAGCTTTTTGGAAGCTGGGCGTAGTGGCGCATGCTTGTAACTTGGGAGGCTGAGACAGGAGGATCTCAGGTTCATGGCCAGCCTCAGGTACTTAGTGAGGCTCTCCACAACTTAGTGAGACTTTGTTTCAAAAAATAAAGAATAAAAAATGGGGCTGGGGGTGCAGCTCAGAGTTAGAATGCCCCTGGGTTCAATCCCCAGTACTGCCAAAATAAATAAATAAATAAATAAATAAATAATAAATAAATAAATAAAAGAGCTTTTTGGTATTTGAAGCTTAGCTAGAAATACTCTAAAGAGGAGAGCTGTTTTTGACATGTATAAAGATTTTTTTAACAACCATCTCTCTTGTAAGTAATTAAGTACAAGTAATTACATAATTACTTGATTATGTAGCAGCACTAAAATTTTACAGGAGGTTTTTCACTTAAACTCTAGCCTTATAAAAATAATTGCCACAAGTCAAAATTATTTTCTAAATGCAGTAATTCTTTCTGCTTTCAATTTTTTTTTGATGGGGGCGGTGGTAGGTCTATTTTTGTTTAACAACCAGAGCCGGAGAAATGTGTATTTTAAGAATGTTTCACTGTGTTCAGACACTGACTTAAAAACTTAGAATGAATCTTCAAGCTATGTTGGTAAGAAACACCTAGATGGGAAATGAAACTATAAACCAAGGTTACATCTGAGAGAACTTCTAAAATCATCTAAACTTCTATAATCATCAGTTAGATTAGGATACAAGGGCTATTTCCTTCATCACAAAATAGCAATCGTTTTTCAAAATCTGTCACCAACTAATGAGACTGAGAGACAGGAGACGTATTCCAAATAAAGAAGACTCACAAAACATTACTTTATGTAACCTCTGCTTGTAAGCAAGAAGCTTGGGTAACACAATGTGTGGAGAGCCCCCCTCTCCCTTTATTTCATTCTTTCTTTTCTTTTTTTAAAGTGAGCTGTCTCATCATTGCAAATTTTCTCAAGTTCTTAGAACTCTAATTAAAATGTGGTAATTGGTTATGTTACCTCAATTACCATGATGCATGGACATTGATGCAAAGTGACGCCGGCTGAATCCCTTGGGTGTTTTACCCTGGGGCCATCCCATTTATCGTGGCCTTATTATTTTCAATTATGTAGCTAGATGGGTTGCATACTTTCAAGGCCAATAAATGCGTAAGGTTTATCTGGACCCTAGGTTCTGTTTTCAATGCTAGACCTCTGGAGTGTCAGGGAAAAAGGGGGTGAAAACAGATTGTTATGAAGAAAAATACTTAAAACTCTGAATTCACTAAGAATTCAAAGGCACATTTACTGAAATAATGGTATTCCAAAGGAATCAGAATATTTTTGTTTCAAACATTTGTTTAAAAGGCAAGAATGATTTCTTTGCTACTGATAACTCCTCTTCCTAACCAAGAAAATCGTGATGGGACAGGGTCCCCACGTGAGAGTTAAACAGGTGAATACAGATAGGAAAGACAAAAATTTTCTTGCACTTCAGATAAAGGTTTGGGTCTCCAAACAGGGCAAAGCAGCGCTGTATTGAATAGTTTTCAGATGTATATTATAAGAGCTCTGTTCTCAGCATGAACAGTAAGAATAAGAATACTCTGAAATGGTTATTCAGCATTCTGAATACAGTGCTTCCCGGTGGGGACATTACTGGCATTTGTGGGAAACCTTGTCTGCATACAGGATTGTTCCATTCTTTTTGTTGTCTCCCCAGTCCTCGGTGGTTATGAATGATCCCCGGATGTTCTCCTAAAAAAATCTAGGAGTGAATTAGGACGTTATCTGGGACATCATCAATAAATACAATGTGACACTTTGTCAAATCAGTTTCATATTCTGAGAATGATCCTCATGTCTTCACCAGCTTTTCTTTTTTAAAAATTTAAATTCTCAGATTTCAGAAAACCAAAGAAAAATTTCTATCATTTTATTTACTATTTTACGTCTTTATTTGGTTTGACTATCTCCAAATAGGTAGGGAATCTAAACTTTATTATTAAATTATTCAAACATTTTGATTCAAAGTTTAATTTTTTACTTCAATTATTCAAAAGAAACATTTTCCTTCTCAAATTTTACTTTTTTATCTCAGTGATTCTCCTTTTTGGTCTTAAATTTTTCCAAATAATACCAAAACTTAAATCCATCCATATATTTTTTTCTGATGAGTCCAACTGTTCATGTGAGTCAGTGGATGAAGGTGGAGGGAAGTACTGGATTTATTTCCAAATGGTGTTCCCTAACTAACTCCAACCTAGCTGGAGTCTTCAGATAACAGGTAATGCAAAAATTCTTAGGAGTGACCAACTAATAGAACATTGTCTCTTAACAGAGACCATTGTGTTGTCATCTCATTATATGATTCTTCTTGTATTCAATTCAAAAAGGAAATCCTGGAAGTTTCCAACAAAAAGGAAGAATAATAGAAGTTATTACATGGGGTATAATAACCAACCAAAGTAGTCTTAGGTGGAAGAAAGATAAGAAATTTTATCAATAAATCCTTTAAGAGCCAAAAGAGCTTGAAACCCTAGAGTAGACATACCTGGGTCATACTGGCTGTATGACCTTGGTAATTAATCTTTCACAAACTTAGTTTCTTCATCTGCATTTGTTATGAAGATTAAGACACTTTATCCACTGTGGTAACACAGTGACTAGGATATATTACATGCTCAATACTGCTAGGGAATAACACAACAACCTCATTCTCTTGGTGACTGACATTTGCAATATATTACCTGTATTTTTAGAGGAATTTTTGCCAGAATATTAAAAAACAAAATTAATATGAAAAAATTTAAAACCCGAGAAACATATTTTCTCACATTGTATGACATCTTCCTGTGTTAGCAATTTTGTGGGTCCTCCTGAGAGAACTGGTCTATACTAGACTGAAACTGTCCAGTAGAGAGAGGTCTATTGAGATCACATTTGAAATAATAAATTTGTGATATATACAAATCACTGCTAGAAAACTGACCTTACTACAGATCCCACGAATGTCAGGAGTTTCTGTGAAGCATGTGTGAATTTAATAAAAAAGAAACCCCATGTAGTTAGAGGAAATGCTTAAATAAGTGTTAGTGAGCTAGCAGTGGTCAACCAGGACACATGACAGCCCAGATTCTTTCTTTAGTACTTTGAAAGGGAAACTGTTGGCATAGTCCTCTTTCTTAAGATTCCCATAAGAAATAACTCCTTTTCCTGGTATATTTAGACATGTTTAATTTGATGCAATTAAAACTTCTTTATATATCACAAGACGATAAAGGGATTTGATCCATAATTTCCTAAACTATATTTGAAAACTGGAACCATTTAATTTCTAATCCAATTGGGTTAATTTGTATTTACAAGCCTGGTTCATTTGTTTGGTTTCAAGGTGGTTGCTGGGTAGCTCAGTAGTAGAGTGCTTACCTAGCATGTGGAAGGCCCTGGGTTCATTCCCCAACATGAAAAACAAATTTTTTTTGAAAATTTCAAATTTTTAGAGAGGCAGTTTAGGATATTGATTCAGGACATTGACTTTGGAGCCAGAATTCCTAGATTCAAAAGCTAAGTCAATTATAAACTAATGGGTAATTTTGGACAAGTTACTGAAATTTTCTTTGTCTCAATTTTTTCATGTGCTAAAGAGGATAAGAATAACACACACACACAAGTATATATATTATATGGTTGTTAAAAGTCTTAAATGACTCTTAGCATGTAAATCACTCAGAACAGTGCCTGATAAATACCAAGTGCTATGCGTTAGCTCTTGCTATTATGCTTGGTCTTTTGGAAAAGGAATGCCCATTTTCATTTACTTATTCTAAGGCAAGAATACTCACTCATGTTTCAGGCTAATCTACCAACCCCTTTTAATTAACATGTTAAATATGCTCATGTAAAATTCTGAATATGTTCATGTGTTTTTAAAACAGCTTTACTGCCGGGCGTGGTGGCGCACGCTTGTAATCCCAGTACTTTGGGAGACGGAGACCGGAGGATCCGGGTTCGCGACCAGCCTCAGCTCTCTCTCTCTCTCTCTACTTAGTGAGGCCCTCCGCAACTTCGTGAGACCCGGTTTCAAAATAAAGTATAAAAAATAGGGCCGGGGGCGTAGCACAGAGGTAGAACGCCCCTGGGTTCAATCCCCGGTACCACACACAAAAAAACAGCTTTACTGATGGATAATCTATATGAAATAAACTATACACATATGATATAAAATTTTATATTTTGATATATGAACACACACAAAATCATCACTACAATCAAGATCATGAATATATCTATCACCCCCAAAAGATTCCTTATTACCTGTTTTAATTCTTCCAGTAGTCACAAAGATTTTACCCTATGAATTTTTTTCTACTTTTTTTTAACATTTTATATTTACGTCAAACCTTACAATCGGTGCATATGTACACTCAATTGTTTTAGGGTCATTTATTGAAAGACTAGTCACTCCATTGAATTGGCCTTGCACCTTTGTCAAAAATCAATGGATTACTTATGTGTAACTGTATGTATGGAATAACTGTCCTGTTCTGTTGTATTGATTATTTGTTGACTTTGGCACCAGTGCCACATTCTCTTGACTACTGGAACTTTATTCTAAGTCTTGATATCAGGGGGTATAAGTGCTCTACCTTTATTCATCTGTACTAAAATTGTTTTGACTGTTCTAGACCCTTTGTATTTCAAAATGAATTTTAAAATTAGCTTATAAGTTTTTGCCCCCCATCACTGGGATGTCATTGGTTGTGGTAAGAATGATATCTTAATAATACTGTCTTCTAATCCATAAATACAGTATAGCTCATCATTCATTTAGTTTTATTTAATACTTCTCAGCAATATTTTGTTGCTTTTTGCACCCAGTTCTTCCATATCTTTTGTTAGATATATCCCTAAGCATTTCATGATTTTGCTGCTCTTATAAATAATACTGCTTTTAATTTCAATTTCTGATTGTTCACCAAATAGTATACAGAGTACAATTGATGTATGTTTATTGGTTATTTTCCATAATCTGGTTAAGTCTGGGATCTTTTTGAAGACCCTATAGCATTTTCATATAGATATAGAATCTGTGAGTAAAGATAATTTTGCATCTTAATTTTCAAATGGCATGTCTCTAATATTTTTTCTTGCTTTATTTCTTTGGCTAAAACTTCAATGTAATGTTCAATAGAAACGGTGAAAAATATACATCCTTGTTTTGTTCCTGTTCTTAGGAGAAAAGCATTCAGTGTTTTACCATTATCTATGATGTTAACTATAAATTATTTGTAGATATACTTTATTAACTTGTGGAAGTTCCTATTTTATTCTTAGGTTTCTGAGAATTTATATCAGATTTTGCCAAGTGCTTTTTTAGTACCCCATGTAATAATCACATTGTTTTCCTTTCTAAGTATGCAAATATAGATAATTATACTGGTGGGTCTTTTTGTTTCAAACAAACTAGCTTTTATTTCTAGGATAAACTTCAAATGATCATGATGTATTATCTATTTTACCTATTGTTAATTTGATCTGATAAAATTTTAAGAAATTTTTTATCTGTATTCATGAGGAATATTATTCTTTCATATTCTTAGATTGTAATTGTCTGGTTTTGGTATCTGGGTAATATTTGTCCAGAGAATGAGAATGAAAAATATTGCTTCTTTTTCAATTTTCTGGGAGACATTGCATAAAACTAGTATTTTTTCATTAAATATATGGCAGACTCAACCCAAAGAGCTATCTGTGCCTGGAGTTCTTTGTTCAAAGATTTTAATTTAATAGCTCACTTAGTAGATATAAAGTTATTCAGATTATTCACTTTATATTGTATTAAGATTAGTAGAAACTGTAGTGATGTCTGTTTCTTATTCCTGACATTGATTATTTGTTTCTTCTCTCTTTTTTTCCTAATCAGTCTAGCTGGAGGCTTATCAGTTTCACTAAACTTCTAAAAACAATCCGGCTTTTTATTTCATTGATTTCCCTATTGCTTTTTATGTTTTCTATTTCACTGATTTCTGCTCTGATCTTTATAATTTCCTTAATTCTACTTACTTTGGTTTTTAAGTTGCTTTTCCTTTCCTAGTTTCATAAGGTTAAAGCTAAGATGATCTATTAAGCTCAAAACACAGCTGGTTTTCCATATCCATGGGTTTGGAACCAACTGCAGATAAAAACATAAATACTCAGGGAAAGAATACTGCACTTGTACTGAACACCTGTAGAATTATTTTCTTGTCATTATCCCACAAACAATACAGTATAACAATTATTTAAATATTATTTACATTGTATTAACTATTTAAAGTAATCTAGAAAGCTGGGCTTGGTGGCACATGCTTGTAGTCCTAGTACTTGGGAGGCTGACACAGGAGGATCACAGGTTCACTGCCAGCCTTAGAAACTCAGTGAGGCCCTCCACAACTTAGCGAGACTCTGTTTCAAAATAAATAAAATAGGGCTGGAGTGTAGCTCAGAGGTAGAATGCCGCTGGGTTCAATCCCTAGTACCACAAAAAAAAGTAATCTAGAGATGATTTAAAATATTAACTAGGACATGCATGGTTATATGTAAATGCTATGTTAACTTAAAAATTATATTTCTCTTTAATTCACATATAATAATTGTATTAGTATACCATTTTACATAAGGGAGTTGACCATACTCAGATTTTTATATGATTGGGGGTCCTGGAAACAATCCTCTATCATCCCTTCAATAAGGGGTTACTTTCTAATTTCCCTTTTTAATTCTTCTTTGACTCTGAACTGTATATCAGTGTGTCACTTATTTTCCATATATTTGAGGATTTTCCAGGTATATTTCTATAATTTGTTTCTAAATTTCATTATAGTCAAAGAACATACTTTGGGGATATAAATTCTTTTAAATTTAAGACTTGTAACTCAGAAGAGAGTCAGTTTTGGTAGATGTTCCTTCTATGTACACTTGAAAAGAATGTATATTCTGCTGTTAGATGGCATGCTTTATTAACTGATGTATTTTTTATTATATATATATTTAAGCCATACAACACGATGTTTTTATATACATACACATAGTACTATAGTCAAGGAGATTTATACATCCATCATCTCACATAGTTATCTTTCTTTGCATGCAGGGTTAAGAGTACATAGATTCTACCCTCTTGGGTGTGTGTGTGTGTGTGTTACTGGGGATTCTATCTCTGTGATACATCCCCGGCCCTATTTTATTTTTTATTTTGAATCAGGGTCTCTCTAAATTCCTGAGGCTGGCCTAGAACCTGCAATTCTCCTGTCTCAACCTCCCAAGTAATGGGATTACAAGCATGTGCTACCACACCTACCAGAATCTACCCTCTTAAATAAATTTCCAGCATATGATATTAACTATAGTCCTCATGTTCTGCATTAAATCTCTAGATTATTCATCCTACCATAACCGAAACATTGTACTCTTTGACCTGCATATTTTCATTTCCCCTGTACCCCCACCTACACCCATGGTAACTACCTTTCTACTATGTATTTACATACTTTTTCAAGATAACATATATAAGTGAGATCATGTAGCATTTTTACTTCTGTGTCAGGATTCCTCGTGTTTTTACAAATGACAGGATCTCCTTTTTTTTTTTTTTTTTGGTACTGGGATCGAACCCAGAGGCATTCTACCTCCAAGTTATACCCCCAACCTGATTTTTACTTCTTATTTGGAAACAGGATCTCACTAAGTTGCTGAGGCTGGCTTCGAACCTGTGATCCTTAGGTCTCAGCCTCCCAAGTACTAGGATTACAAGTGTGCACCACCATGCCCGGCTTCAGGATCTCCTTTTTAAAAGTTGAATATTACACTCACAGTTTCTTTTTCCATTCATCCCTCAATGGATATTTCAGGGTTTTTTTCCTTTGGTTGACTGTGGTGAAGGATGAATGATGCAATGAACAGGGGAATACAGATATTTTTATGAGGTGGGGATGTGATTTCTTTTGGGCATATATTCAGAAGAGGAATTGCTGGTTCATATGGTAATTCTATTTTCAATTACTTTAGGAATATCAACACTGTTTCCCACACTGGTTAGCCGTTTTCTACGCCATCACTGACACTTGTTACCTCTTGTCTTTCTGATAAAAAGCCTTGGTTAACTGCAAAGTCTCTAGTCTAATTTCCATGTCTTTGATCCATCTTGAATTGACTCTTGTGCAGGGTGAGAAAATAGGATTTATTTCCATTTTTCTGTATGGGTAACCAGTTTTGCCAACATCATTTGTTGAAGAGGCTATCTTTTTTCCAGTGTATATTTTTGGCCTCTTTGTCAAAAATCAATTGGCTGTAAGTGTGCGGATTTGTTTCTGAGTTTTCTATTCTGCTCCACTGGTCTATGTGTCTGCTTTTGTGCCAAAACCATACTGTTTTTATTACTACGGCTCTGTAGTATAGTTTGAAGCCAGGTATTGTGATGCCTCCTGTGTGTTTCTTATTGCTGAAAACTATTTTGGCTATTCTGGGTCTTTTTTTGTTCCAAATGAATTTAAGGACTGATTTTTCTATATCTATGAAGAATTACCATGGTATTTTAATAGGGATTGCATTGAATCTGTAGATCACTTTGGGAAGGATGGCCATTTTGATGATATTTATTCTGCCTATCCCAGAGCATGGGAGATCCTTCTACCTTCTAAGATCTTCTTCAATTTCTTGCTCTAGTTTTTTTTAAATAATTTTCCTTGTAGAGGTCTTTTACCTCCTTGGTTAGATTTATTCCTAGGAACTTTGATACATTGTTGGTGGGATTGCAAATTAGTGCAACCACTTTGGAAACAGTGTGGAGGGTCCTCAGAATAATGGGAATGAACCTACCATATGACCCAGCTATACCACTCCTGGGTATCTACCCAAAAGAATTGAAGCCAGACTACCATAGTAATGCATGCACATGTATATTTATAGCTGTACAATTCATAATTGCCAAAGTATGGAACCAGCTGAGATGTCCATCAACAGATAAATGGATTACAAAATTATGGGATATATACACAATGGAATTCTACTCATTCATAAAGAACAAAATTATGTCATTTTCAGGGAAATGGATGGAACTGGAGACTATTATGCTAAGTGAGATTAGTCAGTCACAAAAAGTGAAAGGTCAGATGTTCTCCCTCATATGCAGAAGCTAGAGAGAAATTGGGACTCAGGAGGGACTCCAGAAGGAGGAGAAACCTTAGTGGAGTGAAGGAGGGGACCTAACTCAGGGAGATGGAAGGGGGGAGGAAGACTTGAAGAGGGAAACACCTCAATGGACATGATGTACATACACAAACTTATCAAAGCCAATCACTGTGCTGAGCATGGGAAGGTGGGGAGGGAGAGGGAGGAATGGGAACTGGGGGAGGGCTCAATGAGTACTGTGTACATTTATGCCTCTATCACCTGAACTTCATCACGATGTATGATTACAATGCACCAATTTTTTTAAAAGGCCTTGGTTAAAGTGTTTTAAATATCAATTCCGTTGGTGTAAAATGTTATTTAAGTCTTTTATGCTCTTATTGATTTTCTGGTCTATCAATTATTGAGAAAAGGTGCTGGAGTCTCTGCCCAAAATTGTATTTTTCTTGTCTCCACACATTTGCATCAATTTTTGCTTGGTGTATTTGTAAGCTCTGTTTTAGACATTCAGTAACATTATCTTCTCATGATTAATAAGAACTTTTATCATTAAGAAACATCTTTCTTTATGCTTGTGATATTCTTTGCTCTGAAAGCTACTTTAAAAATATTAATATAGGCCGGGCGTGGTGGCGCACGCTTGTAATCCCAGTACTTTGGGAGGCAGAGACCGGAGGATCCGGGTTCACGGCCAGCCTCAGCTCTCTCTCTCTGTCTCTCTCTCTCTCTCTCTCTCTCCCTCACTCTCTCTCTCTCCTTAGTGAGGCCCTCCGCAACTTCGTGAGACCCGGTTTCAAAATAAAGTATAAAAAATAGGGCCGGGGGCGTAGC